>JAPPVO010000254.1:0-30307 GCA_030407325.1 Camellia japonica
ACAAAATAGCGCGAGTGTGAACTGCACAAAACAGTGCGACGCGCAAATAGCGCGAGTGATAAACTGCACAAAAAAGAGTGCGACGCGCAAAATAGCGCGAGTGTCAACTACACAAAACAATGCGAAGCGCAAAATAGTGCGAGTGATAAACTGCACAAAACAGTGCGACGCGCAAAATAGCGTGAGTGGGAACTGCACAAAACTGTGCGATGCGCAAAATAGCGCGAGTGCCAACTGCACAAAACAGTGCGACGCGCAAAATAGGGGGAATGATAAATTGCACAAAACAGGGCGACGCGAAAAATAGCGCAAGTGATAAACTGCACAAAACAGTACGACGCGCAATATAGCGCGAGTGCAACGCGCAAAATAGCGCGAGTGATTATCTGGATGAAACAGTGCGACGCGCAAAATAGCGCGAGTGATACACTGCACAAAACAGTGCGACGCGCAAAATAGAGCGAGTGTGAACCGCACAAAACAGTGCGACGCGCAAAATTGCGTGAGTGTCAACTGCACAAAACAGTGCGAAGCGCAAATAGCAGGAGTGAATAAACGCACAAAACAGTGCGACGCGCTAAAATAGCGCGAGTGATAACTGCACAAAACAGTGCGCGACGCGCAAAATTCCGCGAGTGTGAACTACAGAAAACAGGTGTCGCGCAAAAATAGCGCGAGTGATAACTGCACAAAACAGTGCGACACGCAAAATAGCGCGAGTGTGGACTGCACAAAAATAGTGCGACGCGACAAATAGCACGATTGTCAACTGCACAAAACAATGCGACGCGCAAATAGCGCGAGTGATAAACTGCACAAAATTGTGGCGACGTGCAAATAGCGCGAGTGTCAACTGCACAAAACAGTGCGACGCGCAAAACGGGGCGAGTGATAAGCTGCCACAAAATAGTGCGACGCACAAAATAGCGCGAGTGTGAACTGCACAAAACAGTACGACGCGCAAAATAGCGCGAGTGATAAACTGCACAAAAAGATGTGCGACGCGCAAAATAGCGCGAGTGTCAACTACACAAAACAATGCGAAGCGCAAAATAGTGCGAGTGATAAACTGCACAAAATAGTGCGACGCGCAAAATAACGCGAGTGTCAACTGCACAAAACAGGCGACGCGCAAAAGAGCGGGGAGTGATAAACTGCACAAAACAGGCCAACGAGGAAAACAGCGCGAGTGATAAACTGCACAAAACAGTGCGACGCGCAAAACAGCGCGAGTGTGAACTGCACAAAACAGTGCGACGCGGAAAATAGCGCGACTGTCAACTGCATAAAACAGTGCGACGCACAAAATAGCGCGAGTGATAAACTGCACAAAATAGTGCGACGCGAAAAATATCGCGAGTGTCAACTGCCGAAAACAGTGCGATGCGCAAAATAACGCTTGTGATAAACTGCACAAAATAGTGCGATGCGCAAAATAGCGCGAGTGTCCACTGCACAAAATAGTGCGATGCGCAAAATAGCAGGAGTGATAAACTGCACAAAACAGTGCGACGCGCAAAATTCCGCGAGTGTGAACTACAGAAAACAGTGTGTCGCGCCAAAATCGGCGCGTGGTGATAAACTGGCAAAACAGCGCGACGCGCAAAATAGGGCGACTGTCAACTGCACAAAACAGGGCGACGCGCAAAATAGCGCGAGTGATAAACAGCACAAAATAGTGCGACGCGCAAAATAGCGCGAGTGTCAACTGCACAAAACAGTGCGACGCGCAAAATAGCGCGAGTGTGAACTGCACAAAACAGGGCGACGCGCAAAATAGCGCGAGTGATGAACTTCACAAAACAGTGCAACGCGCGAAATAGCCCGAGTGTCAACTGCACAAAACAGCGCGACGCGCAAAATAGCGCGAGTGATAAACTGCACAAAACAGTGCGACGCGCAAAATAGCGCGAGTGTGAACTGCACAAAACTGTGCGATGCGCAAAATAGCGCAAGTGTCAACTGCACAAAACAGTGCGACGCGCAAAATAGGAGGAGTGATAAACTGCACAAAACAGTGCGACGCGCAAAATAGCGCAAGTGATAAACTGCACAAAACAGTACGACGCGCAATATAGCGCGAGTGCAACGCGCAAAATAGCGCGAGTGATTAACTGCACGAAACAGTGCGACGCGCAAAATAGCGCGAGTGATACACTGCACAAAACAGTGCGACGCGCAAAATAGCGCGAGTGTGAACTGCACAAAACAGTGCGACGCGCAAAATAGCGCGAGTGTCAACTGCACAAAACAGTGCGATGCGCAAAATAGCAGGAGTGATAAACTGCACAAAACAATGCGACGCGCTAAATAGCCGAGTGAATAAACTTGCACAAAACAGTGCGACACGCAAAATTCCGCGAGTTGTGAACTACAGAAAACAGTGTGTCGACGCAAAAATAGCGCGAGTGATAAACTAACAAAACAGTGCGACACGCAAAATAGCACGAGTGTGGACTGCACAAAACAGTGCGACGCGCAAAATAGCACGATTGTCAACTGCACAAAACAGTGCGACGCGCAAAATAGCGCGAGTGATAAACTGCACAAAATTGTGCGACGTGCAAAATAGCGCGTGTGTCAACTGAACAAAACAGTGCGACGCGCAAAACAGGGCGAGTGATAAACTGCACAAAATAGTGCGACGCACAAAATAGCGCGAGTGTGAACTGCACACAAAACAGTGCGACGCGCAAAATAGCGCGAGTGATAAACTGCACAAAAAAGAGTGCGACGCGCAAAATAGCGCGAGTGTCAACTACCACAAAACAGTGCGACGCGCAAAATAGTGCGAGTGATAAACTGCACAAAATAGTGCGACGCGCAAATAACGCGAGTGTCAACTGCACAAAACAGTGCGACGCGCAAAGAGCTGGAGTGATAAACTGCACAAAACAGGGCGACGCGCAAAACAGCGCGAGTGATAACCTGCACAAAACAGTGCGACGCGCAAAACAGCGCGAGTGTGAACTGCACAAAACAGTGCGACGCGCAAAATAGCGCGACTGTCAACTGCATAAAACAGCGCGACGTACAAAATAGCGCGAGTGATAAACTGCACAAAATAGTGCGATGCGTAAAATATCGCGAGTGTCAACTGCAGAAAACAGTGCGATGCGCAAAATAACGCTTGTGATAAACTGCACAAAATAGTGCGATGCGCAAAATAGCGCGAGTGTCAACTGCACAAAACAGTGCGATGCGCAAAATAGCAGGAGTGATAAACTGCACAAAACAGTGCGACGCGCTAAATAGCGCGAGTGATAAACTGCACAAAACAGTGCGACGCGCAAAATTCCGCAAGTGTGAACTACAGAAAACAGTGTGTCACGCAAAATAGCGCGAGTGATAAACTGCACAAAACAGTGCGACATGCAAAATAGCGCGACTGTGGACTGCACAAAACAGTGCGACGCGCAAAATAGCACGATTGTCAACTGCACAAAACAGTTCGACGCGCAAAATAGCGCGAGTGATAAACTGCACAAAATTCTGCGACGTGCAAAATAGCGCGAGTGTCAATTGCACAAAACAGTGCGACGCGCAAAACAGGGCGAGTGATAAACTGCACAAAATAGTGCGACGTGCAAAATAGCGCGACTGTGAACTGCACAAAACAGTGCGACGCGCAAAATAGCGCGAGTGATAAACTGCACAAAAAAGAGTGCGACGCGCAAAATAGCGCGAGTGTCAGCTACACAAAACAGTGCGACGCGCAAAATAGTGCGAGTGATAAACTGCACAAAATAGTGCGACGCGCAAAATAACGCGAGTGTCAACTGCACAAAACTGTGCGACGCGCAAAAGAGCGGGAGTGATAAACTGCACAAAACAGGGCGACGCGCAAAACAGCGCGAGTGATAAACTGCACAAAACAATGCGACGCGCAAAACAGCGCGAGTGTGAACTGCACAAAACAGTGCGACGCGCAAAATAGCGCGACTGTCAACTGCATAAAACACTACAACGCACAAAATAGCGCAAGTGATAAACTGCACAAAATAGTGCGACGCGTAAAATATCGTGAGTGTCAACTGCAGAAAATAGTGCGATGCGCAAAATAACGCTTGTGATAAACTGCACAAAATAGTGCGATGCGCAAAATAGCGCGAGTGTCAACTGCACAAAACAGTGCGATGCGCAAAATAGCAGGAGTGATAAACTGCACAAAACAGTGCGACGCGCTAAATAGCGCGAGTGATAAACTGCACAAAATAGTGCGACGCGCAAAATTCCGCGAGTGTGAACTACAGAAAATAGTGTGTCGCACAAAATAGCGCGAGTGATAAACTGCACAAAATAGTGCGACACGCAAAATAGCGCGAGTGTGGACTGCACAAAATAGTGCGACGCGCAAAATAGCACGATTGTCAACTGCACAAAACAGTGCGACGCGCAAAATAGCGCGAGTGATAAACTGCACAAAATTGTGCGACGTGCAAAATAGCGCGAGTGTCAACTGCACAAAACAGTGCGACGCACAAAACAGGGCGAGTGATAAACTGCACAAAATAGTGCGACGCACAAAATAGCGCGAGTGTGAACTGCACAAAACAGTGCGACGCGCAAAATAGCGCGAGTGATAAACTGCACAAAAAAGAGTGCGACGCGCAAAATAGCGCGAGTGTCAACTACACAAAACAGTGCGACGCGCAAAATAGTGCGAGTGATAAACTGCACAAAATAGTGCGACGCGTAAAATAACGCGAGTGTCAACTGCACAAAACAGTGCGATGCGCAAAATAGCGCGAGTGATAAACTGCACAAAATTGTGCGACGTGCAAAATAGCGCGAGTGTCAACTGCACAAAGCAGTGCGACGCGCAAAACAGGGCGAGTGATAAACTGCACAAAATAGTGCGACGCACAAAATAGCACGAGTGTGAACTGCACAAAACAGTGCGACGCGCAAAATAGCGCGTGTGATAAACTGCACAAAAAAGAGTGCGATGCGCAAAATAGCGCAAGTGTCAACTACACAAAACAGTGCGACGCGCAAAATAGTGCGAGTGATAAACTGCACAAAATAGTGCGATGCGCAAAATAACGCGAGTGTCCACTGCACAAAACAGTACGACGCGCAAAAGAGCGGGAGTGATAAACTCCACAAAACAGGGTGACGCGCAAAACAGCGCGTGTGATAAACTGCATAAAACAGTGCGACGCGCAAAACAGCGTGAGTGTGAACTGCACAAAACAGTGCGACGCGCAAAATATCGCGACTGTCAACCGCATAAAACAGTGCGACGCACAAAATAGCGCGAGTGATAAACTGCACAAAATAGTGCGACGCGTAAAATATCGCGAGTGTCAACTGTAGAAAACAGTGCGATGCGCAAAATAACGCTTGTGATAAACTGCACAAAGTAGTGCGATACGCAAAATAGCGCGAGTGTCAACTGCACAAAACAGTGCGACGCGCAAAACAGCGCGGGTGAAAAACTGCACAAAACAGTGCGACGCGCAAAATTGCGCTAGTGTCAACTGCACAAAACAGTGCGACGCGCAAAATAGCGCGAGTGATAAACTGCACAAAACAGTGTGATGCGCAAAATAGCGCGAGCGCGAACTGCACAAAACAGTGCGACGCGCAAAATAGCGCGGGTGATAAACTGCACAAAACAGTGCGACCCCCAAAATAGCGCAAGTGATAAACTACACAAAACAGTGCGACGCGCAGAATACCGCGAGTGATAAAATGGAGAAAACAGTGCGACGCGCAAAATATCGCGAGTGTCAATTGCACAAAATAGTGCGACGCGCAAAATAGCGAGAGTGATAAACTGCACAAATCAGTGCGACGGGCAAAATAGCGCGAGTGATAAACTGAACAAAACAGCGCGACGCGCAAAATAGCGCGAGTGATAAACTGCACAAAACAGTGCGACGCGCAAAATAGCGCGAGTGTGAACTGCACAAAACTGTGCGATGCGCAAAATAGCACGTGTGTCTACTGCACAAAACAGGTCAACGCGTAAAACAGGAGGAGTGATAAACTGCACAAAACAGTGCGACGCGCAAAATAGCACAAGTGATAAGCTGCACAAAACAGTACGATGCGCAATATAGCGCGAGTGATTAACTGCACGAAACAGTGCGACGCGCAAAATAGCGCGAGTGATACACTGCACAAAACAGTGCGACGCGCAAAATAGCGCGAGTGTGAACTGCACAAAACAGTGCGACGCGCAAAATAGCGCGAGTGTCAACTGCACAAAACAGTGCGATGCGCAGAATAGCAGGAGTGATAAACTGCACAAAACAGTGCGACGCGCTAAATAGCGCGAGTGATAAACTGCACAAAACAGTGCGACGCGCAAAATACCGCGAGTGTGAACTACAGAAAATAGTGTGACGCGCAAAATAGCGCGAGTGATAAACTGCACAAAACAGTGCGACACGCAAAATAGCGCGAGTGTGAACTGCACAAAACAGTGCGACGAGCAAAATAGCGCGAGTGTCAACTGCACAAAACAGTGCGACGCGCAAAATAGCGCGAGTGTCAACGGCACAAAACAGTGCGACGCGCAAAATAGTGCGAGTGATAAACTGCACAAAATTGTGCGACGCGCAAAATAGCGCGAGTGTGAACTGCACAAAACAATGCGACGCGCAAAATAGCGCGAGTGATAAACTGTACAAAATAGTGCAACGCGCAAAATAGCGCTAGTGTCAACTACACAAAACAGTGCGACGCGCAAAATAGTGCGAGTGATAAACTGCACAAAATAGTGCAACGCACAAAATAACGCGAGTGTCAACTGCACAAAACAGTGCGACGCGTAAAATAGCGCGAGTATCAACCGCACAAAATAGTGCGACGCATAAAATAGCAGGAGTGATAAACTGCACAAAACAGGGTGACGCGCAAAATAGCGCGAGTGATAAACTGCACAAAACAGCACGACGCGCAAAATAGCGCGAGTGTGAACTGCATAAAACAGTGCGACGCACAAAATAGCGTGGGTGTCAACTGCACAAATAGTGCGACGCGCAAAATAGCGCGAGTGATAAACTGCACAAAATAATGCGACGCGCAAAATATCGCGAATGTCAACTGCAGAAAACAGTGCGACGCGCAAAATAACTGTAATAACCCGACCCTCGCACATGATTTTTGTTATATTCTCAACCCTCGGTTGGTACTTTTAAATGCTTACTGTGATAGTCCATGAAAAATTTTGATTAGGCAAGTGAAATCCATGTTTTTAGATGCCTATCTATTTCTTAAGAAAACTATCTGTCACAACTAAAACGTTTGAATTAGAAATTGGAGGCCTTAACAGCTTAATTATCTAAAATTGATAATATATTTGTGATCAGCATAATTTTTCAGTAATATTAAGCATGCTCGCGAAATTTTAATTTTGGAATGATTAAAAGATTAATTTTTGTCTTATTAGCTCTAATATATATATATATCAATGTTGTTCTTGAGCTTAATAGACTTAAGTAAAAATTTCTTGGGAGAAAGGAAGAGAGATCAAGAACAAGAGGGAGTAGAGAGAAATTGGAGCCAATTAAGTTGACTTTCCCTAATCTAATCTTCTTCCTTCAATTCAAATAGCAAATTTATGATTTGGTGTGATTTGGAATAAAATGGAAATTTTGGATGAGTGTGTGTAGACACCCCATTTTTGACCGTCCTCAGACTTGGACGTCACCGTTGGAACACTCGGTGATTATCCATGTTTGTGTTCGTTGGAGTTCCCGAGTTCTCGGCTACGCGCCTGCCTCAGGATCTCCGAACTCGACCGTTTTGTGTCTGGTTTTGCACCAAAACACTTGTGTTTTTCCTTGGAGGGGCAGGGATGCCTTGTGAGGCATCCCCACACACCACGGCACTAGCTAGAGGCCACCGGCTGGTTTTTTTGCCATCGGTAATGTATATTGCCGGTTGGCACTCTTTGTTGCCGTCGGCAGTCATTTTTGCCAAAATGACATTTTTTGGCTAGCCGACTACTGTTCATCTGCTTTTTGAGATATTTTAAAGCAGCTGTCTTGCATTGGCTTCCCCTCCATACACGTGTATGGAGGGATGCCCCTCTTGTTTGCTTACTAGTTAAGCATTACAAGATTGCCTCCTCTATAAGAGGAGGCCTTCTCTCCCTTGTTCTAGGGTTAGAAAAAATTAGAGAGGAGAGGTAGAAGAGCTCTGGTTTTAGGTTTAGCACATATATCTATCCTATATCTATACCTTCCCCTCTTTGTTGTTGTGTGGTGTTTTAGTCCATACTATTGCACACAAGCACCTAGTGCTTCACCTTCCTTGAGCTACTGAGGTTCTAAGGGCTTGTTCTTGATATTTTGGACTGGATTGGAGCTTAAGGAGGCAACAAAAGCATCCTTTGTGAAGAAGGTCAACAAGGGTAAGAAACTAGTCCTTTTTACCCCATTTTTGCATCCTATTTCTACCTATCTTAGAGCTGATTTTGTGTTTAGTGTATAACATAAAAAAGTTCTGTTTTTAGGCCCTCTTGATAGTTTATTAAGAGTGTTTTGTGGTTTGGGTGTGTTTGACCACCCTTAGGCCTTGTAAGGCCCTTGTTTTGTGCCATTTTGTGCAAGTTTCGAGACTTTGGTGTTTGGGCCTCTTCACCACTGAAATCTGAGGGATTTCAGTGGTGGAGATGGTGCCTTGAAGTCTCCAAAAGGGAGGGCCACCCCCTCTCCTTGTTGTCCTTAAAAGGGACCATTTTTGGTCTCTTAAGGAAGTCTTTGTTCATGTGTGTGTAGCATGCCATGGCTGTATTTTATGTTTATATTGCCATGTTATAACTTTGTATTAAGTTGGTTTTGGCACTCCATGCATGTTTAGTATAGTTGCCATGTAATGCCTCCTTGATCCCTTAATATGCCTTAGGTTGTTAGCCTTTGTTTGAGCATGTTTTAGGCTTAGATTTGTGAAGTTCTTATGCTTATTTTGCCATGCTTTAGGTCTGTCCATAAGTGTTTGGATCGATTTTGGTATGCTTAGTATAGCTCCTTTGCATTTGTGGCTTGCCGGGCTTGTATGCCTCAAGTATGTGAATGTGTAGCATGTGTTGATTGCATCATTTTGGTGGTTTGGAACCATTCAACATGTAGTTTCAGTCCCTTTGGCATGCTCACATGTTGGCCTTGTGTGCCTCTTTATTGCCTTAAAAGCATGTGTTGTATGCCCTATGTTTTAGCACTTGTGTATGCCTTTGAATTCAAGTCATTTAGATGCCATCTAGGTGGTCCTTTGGGCTTGGTTTTATGTGCTAAAACTCTGATTTTAGTTACTTGAGTCTTGCCATGTTTGGTCTTGTCAAGTGTAGTTCAATACTTCATCGGCTTGCTTTGAATGCTTGGGCCATTTGTTGCATGTTTAGCCTATCTTGTTTGCTTGGTTTGGCACCATTTTTAGCATGATTTTAAAGCTTGTGTTGCATGCCAATTACCCATACTTAGCCTCTTTTAAGTGTGCTTGAGAGTTGCAAACTTAATGTTTAGGTTCATGTCTTAACATGTGCATGTGTGTATGTGTGTGCAACTCCCATATTTGAGCATTTCGGCCACTGATTTTAGGCCTATTTAGAGTTGCCTAATTCATGTTTAAGCCCATCTTTTCATTAATTTGCATTGCCTCATGTTTGCTTGTATGCTTGCATAAGTGTCTTGCCATTTCCATGTTGTATCCCTAGCTAACATGCTTAAGTTGCATCCCATGAGCATACATGCCTTGTTCCTTGATTTAGGGATAGGAATTGGGCCCTTTTACTTGTTTGGTTTGCATGCATTTGAAATTGAAAGTGCACACTCGACTCTTTGGGCCATCATGCATGGAAATGCGTGATTGGTGGCCCGAGAATCGAGGCACATCCTCCCTTGAGTCATTAACATGATAGGGAGTGTGATTGGTGCATACATAGCTTGAATTGCATTGCCATGCAAAGTTTTGCCCTCTGCTGCTGTGAGTTGCAGGTTCTGCAGGCATTCTTTCCCGACCGGCAGTGTTTAGTGCCGACCGACAGTAAATCAGCAGCCGATGGATGAATTTTGTGCCGATGGCCACATATAGCAGCCGGTGGATATTCTGTTCAGCCGGTGGTGATCTCCAATGTCCAGAGAGGCATTCCATAGACTTTGGTAGTTTTCAGAGGACCAAAGCAGGGAAAACAGAGGCAGCTTATGCATGGCAGTGCGACTCCGAGCAAATCCCGAGCATGCGATGCATCTGACCCGCTTCCCGAGGGCTTTACTGTTTTAATTAGTTTAATTAATTTGTTAATCTAATTAATTTGTAATATTTAATTAGCTTGCATAGTTAATTAATCTGTATATTCTTTTGGTCCCTCCGGGCGAGGGCAAATCTATAATAAGTGTGTGTGAGTGGGTGTATGTCTTCCAACCCCATTTCTTCCTTCCCTTTTATTTACCTGCTTATGATGGTAGATTAGGGCACGTTTATTTTAGCATACCTTATGCAATGCATGCGTGCATCCATGCATTTGTTTACATGCCCCGGGCTCGGTACATCATACAAACTGCATCTGTATTTCAATTTCTAAATTGAATACGTGATAATCGTAGCATTTCACATGCCATTTTAGAGTTGGCCGAGCCTACTCTAAACTGCACCATTGTATGTGTTGCATTAGTCACTTAACATGAACTAGGACATGCATGTTTGCTGACTAGTTTACTGTTTTGGCACGGAGTACGATGTAAGTATTTATGCTTTAGCATCTCGCATGCGTGTGATTTAACATGACAGTATGCTTACCATGTGGCTAATGCTTATATGAGATAAACTGTTTGAATGCCTGTGGGTGGAGGTTGGATTGCTTGAGTTGGAAAAACTCGTTGAAATCCGTGCTTTAGCCTACTTGCGAGTAGCAAATTCCAAAGCATTTTCCAAAACAAACGAATATGCAATGCTTGTTTCCAAATTAGGCGATCTAGTCTATACTTATTTGCTGCACGCATAACATAGTAATTCTAGGCTAATAATTGGTACAAGAACATGTAATGTCTTCAAAATCGGATATCACGATTAGTAGAGGCCGGTCTTCGGACCGGGCGAAAGGGGGTGCTCATAGCTGACCTTCCCCGATCGTACCCAAGCTCCCGAGCCAAGACATTTGGTGATGACGGACACGTGGCCTTCGGCACCGAGTCAGGGTTTCCTAAATTTCCCATTTTAAAAATATTTAGGTGGCGACTCTGTATCTGGCAAAGCAGTCCATGTTTGGCACTTCTTTCTCAAAAATCTGTTTTTCTCAAAAATGATTTGCCGGATTTGGACTCTTTGGTTCAGATTACGAACCGTGACACAAATCGAGTCCGAGCTGTAGAGTGAGGCCCAAGGGCGCGTCTACATTTTTTGGCGACTCTGCTGGGGATTGATTTAGAGAGCTTGACTTGAACTCATGATGTCCTGTTTTGACTACACCTATGTGTTTTCTTTGCATTGCATGGGCATTGGTGCGCCTAGGACACCGTGTTGGCCATCTGCTATTCCTGAGCGGTTTGCTGGAGGCTTGTCTTGTCAAGGCATGACCATAAGGCTGACCGGTTGCTGGCTCTGCCAGTATGGGAACACAAACCCCGGTTTTACCAGGGCACCCTTTTCGACCATTCGACCTAGTGCATATTCGGATCCATAGTGACCATTCCAAACTAGGACAGGTTGCTCACCCGATATAGGTTGTTTGAAGCCGCTGCGTGCGTAGTGAAACCTTAGCTCCTGACAAAATAGGACAGGGAAACCCTACCCCTAACATAGGGGTGTATTGGCTCTCTTTTACGTGCTATGTGCTTTTAGAGTGTATCTCTGCAGGGAACGCATATATCAGTTTACAAAGTTTGAGCATCAGGCCCGAGGGCACTAGTATCAGTGTTGTTGAGAATCAGTTGTGTCTGCGGGTGTCAGTTCAGTTTTGAACAGTGATTCTGGGAACAGCGATCAGTAGTAGAGTGCAGTTGTTCGGCTACACCCGTGTTTGATCTGTTTGGGGCTAAAATGCTGCTTATTTTCCGTTTCAGTTCAGAGGTTCAGAGAGCTGATCTAGAACAGTTAGTGTCTTCTCCTTGCTGAGGCAGGACGTAGCATGATGCAGAATTCAGAAGAGATCATGGTCATGACGGCCGCGTTGGATCAAGGGATCACCCTACACAGTGAGACTACTGTTGATATGCCACATCCACCCAGATCGCCGGCTGCGCACCCGGTTTGGGCCCCTCAACTATATCAGCCTCGCGAGCCTACTACATTTGAACTAATGGGAATGATAGGTGATCTTCAAAGGTCCGTGGCGGATCTCGCCTATGGAATGTCTACTTCACCGCCAGCCGCACCATATGCCGGAGGCTTTGTACCCCAGGAGCCCCCGCTGTTGGGCCGAATTGTTATTGAACTTAATCAATCGGAGATGGCCTCCAGTTATAATAATGACATGTCAACGTCAACTCAAACCCCTGATCAGGCCGAGGCCAGAGGAAAGACAAGATGAGGGCAGATGCCAACCCTATCGAACAACTGTGGGCAGTCGAGGCTTTGAAAGCCGCAGGGATGAACAAGCAACAGATATCTGCAGTTGTGACCAAAACTGTGGAGGATGCTTTTCCCACTCCGCCTGAGGGCAGTTCCAGTCAATCAGAGAACCGGGATAGGCCCCGTCACGCCAAAACGGTTCTTCCCGCTCCCAACCCTGCACCCGGAAAGGATCAGAAATCCAAGGCCGCACCCGCCGATCCGTTCGCTAGTGCATCTAGCAAGAGTGCTCAGGCTCCAAAGTACCTACCTCGAGGGCGCCGAGTCTTCCATCCTCTATACATGCCTTTGTCTAGGGCACTTTTGATTTTGGCCAAAAAGGGGCACCTTACACCTCTTGAGCCCCGACCCCTCCCGAAGAATCTCCCGCTACGCATGATCCTGCTCAGTACTGTGCGTACGACCACCAGCAACAGGCCACCTACTGACAATTGCTTCCGCCTCCGCCATGAGGTGCAGGATTTGATTGACAACGAGGTTATCCTCCCGCCTACCTCGGCCAAGTTAGTCACTACAGAGTTCTTGGATTTTGAGATACAGATACTGCAAGATGTAATCAGAAGTGAACCGCCTGCGGGCAGTGCCTGGCGCATTCTTTTGATGTGGCGTTGGCACGCGTTTTTGGGCATCTGTTATGTTAATTTTGTAAATTCTGACTTGGGTGTCAAGTCAGTCTTTTGTTTTGTCTTGAGTCTGTCTTCTCTGAATTGAGTCAGTCTTTGCTTACAGGGTCTGTCTTGTTGTAATGAGTCAGTCCCTCTTGTATTGTACAGGTGATTTCGGGGTTGTTGCCTCAAACACCGTTTGGTCTTGTAATTAGTTGTTTTTTGCTTTTTGAGTCTGTCGTTGCCGAGAGCCAGTTATACCACAAATTGAATGAAACAGCGCGGCTATCATATTCCAGTACTTGTTGTTGTTTCAGCTGGTCGTGTTTCAGCTGGTTGTGCCAGAGGATGTGAATGGAACGACAGTACATACCACCTGCTCTCCTGTGCCTTAAACATCGTTGTAATGACCTAAGCTTTTCACAAAATCCCTTTTGAACACTGCGGTGATAAAAATGAAGAGGAAGGAATTCCTCGGGTTTTGTAAAACTTTGATCATTTTTGAGAGAAAGATAGGCATGCTAAGCTTTTAATGAATGAAGTCATGCTTGTCGGCGTGAGTACTGAGAAGGATCCTGGTTTGACCCAGACTGGTTCCACACTATCTTTTGCACGAGCGATTTGTCGCTTTATTAAAAACTTTCAAAAACAAAATGTTTTGCGCGGTCTTGCGAAAACTTGTGTGGAATCGCTCTTGAGATTGTGCAGCCCAGGATCGCTCTCAGCCTCGGGACTCGACCCTTCATTTTTCAAAACCTTGGATTTGCATCCCGAATGTTCGAAAGTCAACTACAATGCGAGGCCTGTGTGGCCCGATTTGAAGCAGCCCCCGAACAGGAGGCACCAAGGTCGAGTCAAAAGGATTGGACCTTACCAGAGGAAGCTTGCAAAGCAACCGTGACGGATTCTTCTGCAAAGCACTGCAACAGCCGTTCTCCTAGATACAGAGAGGCTTCTATCTCAAAACCATTTGGCATGGGCTTGCTACACTTTTACCCTTTGAGAGGCTCGTCTGGGCCGAAAACCCGAAAGGGTGATCCAGGCAAAAGTTAGAGCAAATAAAAAAAAAAAAAAAAAAAAAGAAAAAAAAAAATATACGAAAAGAAGCAAAAAAGAATAGCAAAAGAAAAAAAAAATGAAAATGCAAAAAAAGAGAAGAAAAAGAAAAAGAGAAATATAGCTCGCAAGGTCGAAAACCCGTATTGGGCGCCCTTGGCAAAAGTTAGAGCCTGAAAAGTGAAGGTTAAAATACCCGAGTGTACCTTAACCGGAACTACGTAAGCTTGATTCCCATTTGGGATACGTAGGCAACTTCATCCTGAAGTCCAGCCCCCAACGCTTCCATAGCGTCTCAAGTCCATGTCATGGTTTTGATCACTTTTGCCTCCTCTGAATCTAATGTCTCGATTGCAGCAACCTGGAACTACAACACCAACTTCCTCTTGAAGTCCAACCATCAATGCCTTCCAGGTGACTGTGTCCATATATTGATTCAAACCGTCTTCGCCTCCTCCGTCCGAGGAACCGATCATCATCAACGAGGACTGGCTTACAGAATGCCGCGGCATCGTCCAAACAAGGGCAACTTTCCGTTGCATGAATTGCCTTAAGTTGCCCTGAGTTGCGTCCAAACCAGGGGCAACTTTCCGTTGCCATGCCCCCCCTTAAGCAAGGGGCAATTTTCCATGTCCCGATCCGAGGTGCATATCTCGAGGGTAAGTTCCACGCTTGTTGAGCGTTGATTGTTTGCAAAAATAGTTTTTGAAAATTTTTACTAAAGTTGACTATTTTCTCGAAAACTATTTCAAAATTGGACCATGTTTGGACCCAAAAAGGAGAATTTTCAGTGCTCACAGCCTGATTCGCATGATTTTCAAATCAAAAAAATCGAACAAGTATGTTAATCCAACTCTCATTTTGATCAAAACTATTTTAGGAAGAAAACAAAAAATGGTCAAAGTGACGAACTAGGGGCACAATTGAGTCAGGTCTTCTCTTCCCCCCGTAACATACTTGCCAGAAAGGCACTCTATCCACCGGAAGGAATAGCTGTGAGCTAACAGTTGGGCGTGAACCTGACTTTCTATTCATCCATCAACCACCTGGGAGGGATTGAAAATGAGAGATTAAAGAATAGAGAGGTGTAAGCAAGAGAGAAGTGAGCAAGAGGGTTTTGAGAGAAAAACCGAGCCTGAGGGTCGAGTGATGTGAGTATCATAAATCAGAAAGGGTGGGAAGTACCTGGAGGAACTGGCTCCCCGCGATTCGAGCTCTCTCCTTGTGTAAACATGTCCGTGTGTCGTGTCTTTTGATTTGTCGGTCTCGATTCTGGCTTTGAGTCTTTTCCGAGTGTGTCTCGTTGTGTTCAGGTCGCGTGCCTTTTATTTCTTTGTTTGAGCCCTCCGTTGTGTTCTGTGGTAGGCTCGATGCCCCGGTTGAAAACCCTTCTTTATTTCAAAAATCGTCTGTGCTCAGAATACTGTGTCATTCTCTACATTCGTGCGAAGCAAGAGAAGGGAAAGGGAAATTTGGGACATCCGAGTGTGTTTCAACTACGACCGTGTCAGCTTTCGTGGTCCGTCTTGTCAGATTGGGGCTGTTTGTTCAGGGTTTGCTGTGTGCGGAATAAACCGAGCGCTGTGTTATGGGCTGTGTGCAGATCAATCCCCAGTAGAGCATGGGCTGTATTGTGCAGGTTGAGCAGTGGTTTGTATGAGTTGCTTGCTGTTGGCTGGTCAGTGATCTGATTATCAAATTACAAGTGCTCAATTTTCAGACAACAGATAAATATCATTTACATTTGAGGTGTAATATGATGCAATACAGTGCAAGGTATGGAATATACACAAATGTAAACGCTCTTTTTCAGATAAAAAGTTTGTTTCATTTCATATCATCTTTTCAAGTACACAAGTTTTGGAAACAAAATCTGCCTGCGGCAGTACAAAGTACCGCAACTACTAACAAAAGGGGAAAATGTAAAAAGAAAAAGAAAAAAAAAAGTAAAAATCTGTATCAAATGTCAAAATGGCTCCGGGGCAGTCAAGCTGTCCTAGTCCTCTTCCGGGACGAGGGTCCAGGAGCATCATCAACAGGGGCACCACTAGGGGCATCGCCGTCCGAACACGAGTCCGAGTCATCACCGGTCTCCTCCGCCTCTGTCTCCTCCGCCTCTGTCTCTGCCTCAGACTCATCATCCGGAACCGGAGCCCGCGAGCTGCTCCTGACATGAGTGCGTCCCCCTCTGGTGCGGGGATATGCTCTGCCATCCCGAGTAAAAATGGGAGGTCCAGCTGGAACGCCGCCCACCGGAGGAATCTGGAAGGGAGGCTGAAAAAGCATGAAAGGCAAATGCATTAGAATACTGTGAGCAATGAATCAGTGCAGAATGCAGTGTATGAGTACAGTGTGTATGTAAATGCCGTGAGCAGTAAATCAGTGCAGAATGCAGTGCATGAGTACAGTGTGTACGTAAGTGCCGTGAGCAGTAAATCAGTACAGAATACAGTGTATGAGTGCAGTGTATATGTATGCCGTGAGCAATGAATCAGTGCAGAATGCAGTGTGTGAGTACAACCAGATGCCGTGAGCAGTTTATCAGATGTTGTGTTATGCAACAGATTATGTAAAGCAGTTTGTGTATGGTTTGAGGCTGGGGTCAGAAAGAACATACCGGAATGTTGTAAAGGGCTAGGAGATCGAACGCCCGCTGCAGCATCCCCATCATGGAGGCATTCATCTCCAATGACCACCGGGTGTACTCAGAAGACACCTGCGAAAGTATCAGATACATCAGTATTCTGTGGAATATCAGATAAACTGAAATGAAATAACTGTACAAAAATGCAGTAATACATACCGGAGGCAAGTCGGGGACACCGACAAACTCATGATCAGCTGGCGGAGGAGCGAAAGGAATCTGGTAGGTCCCCCCACCCTGCCCCCTGAAAGTCAATGCAGCAGGCAGAGCAGGCCAACCAGTCCCCCACCCTCGCTGAACTCCGCCCCTGCCACGGACTCGAGCCCTCCTGGGCGCTCCCCCTCCAGCCCCTCCAGCTCCTGCTCCAGCCGCTGGCGCCACTGGTCCCTCTCTCTCTGCTCAGCGGCGCCGCTCAGAGGTCGCATGATGAAGTCCCGGACATACTCTAAGTAATCGCCCTCGCCTCTGTAGCCGTCCGCCTCCCAGCCAACGGTGTAGTCCGCCATCTGCTCGGCGGTGAACCTCTCAGTATCCCGCATGTGCTCAGGAGGATGCATCGGGACTATCTGCTCAGGTAAGCCTAGGGTCTGGCGCAGGAAACGCTCACCCAGGTACCAAGCCCGACAGACCGGACCCTCGAGCAGAATCCGGTAACGTGAGGTCTCATCGGCACCGGCAAACCGATCCCTCATCATCTCTGGCAGTGGAGCCCACGGCCGCCAGGTGATCTGAAATTGAAATACAATTTGTTACCTACTGATATTGCAAATATACACTGGAAAGGCGAAACCTAAATGAACTGCAAATAAAACATACCTCCGCGGGGGTGATAGTGTCAAAGTAGCGGCGGAAGAAGCTGAATGTCTCCCGTGGCCTCTGGGTGCATCTCCCGTCAAAGCGGCGTGAAAAAGGGACGACCAGGGGTCTCCGCCTCGGGTACAGGAGCGAGCCTAGGAAAGTAGGCGTAGACCCACAACTGCAAGATGGATACCAGTGCATTTATCGGATAAAGCAGAATACAGAATAGAAAGCAAAAATAGCAGAGCCGTGTGTTGTGCAGTGTATTGTGCAGAGTGTACAGTGTGAGCAGTGTACAGTCAGTGTAAAAGCAGAGTATGTGTGTGCCATGTGTACAGTATACAACAAGTGTAAAGCAGACTACAGTGTGTGCAGTGTGCAGAGTACAGAAAATAAAGAACGGAAATGAAAGGCAGAAAAAGAAACGTACCTCCCAAGCACGCCAGTAACCCCCGAGCAGCTGTCCACTGCCGCGGGAGGCTGAGCTCATATATCCGTAAAGGGTGGCTAGAGCGGCACCACCCCAGTCATAATGCAAAATGTCTCTGACATCCACCAGTGCACTGAGAAGGCAGAGAGGCACTGTGTTCGCCCGGTCGGCGAAGATGGTCATCCCAAATAGGAACATGAGGAAGCCGCGGGCATATCTCTCTACAGCCTCTGGGGTCATCGGAGCTGCATCAACGAGGAGGGGCTAGACCCGGAACTGCACCTCAAACCAGGAGTACCGGACGAAGCCGGGACGCGCGAGAGGCGGTGCCGCGCCAAGCAAGTAGACCTGACCCGCGGTCCACTCGTCCATATCTGTATCAAAGGGGATCGGATCACCCCCTACCCCGATGCCGGTGAGCATCGAGAAATCGTAAGGGGTCATCGTCATGTCCCCGGTCGCAGACAAATGAAACGAATCGGTGGTGTCCCACCACCTCTCCACCAGAGCGGCGAGGAGAGGTCTGCATGTCGTGAGCTGGGAGAGCCCCCTGCAGAATGCGCCAAAGCCAGCCTGGTCTACGATGCGGCGAACTGCGTCAGGAAGCTCAGCGTACCACGCACGAGCGACGGTATTCCCATACCCGCGGATGGTATGGGAATCTCCCTGTTGTCAAACAAATAGTTATGAAGCAATATAAAATGTACAGTTTTTGAAGAAACAGTCAAAATCAGTACAAATTTGGCATGCGTGCAAGTTTATCAGATTCAAACAGATACCGGGTGCCGGTGTGCTTACAGTGAACTACAACGTGTGGTGTGTCAACGTGTTTGAGTGGTTCAGTGCAAATTTGGCATGCGTGCAAGTTTATCAGATTCAAACAGATACCGGGTACCGGTGTGCTTTCAGTGAACTACAACGTGTGATGTGTCGACGTGTTTGAGTGGTTCAGTGCAAATTTGGCATGCATGCAAGTTTATCAGATTCAAACAGATACCGGGTACCGGTGTGCTTTCAGTGAACTACAACGTGTGATGTGTCAACGTGTTTGAGTGGTTCAGTGCAAATTTGGCATGCGTGCAAGTTTATCAGATTCAAACAGATACCGGGTGCCGGTGTGCTTATAGTGAACTACAACGTGTGATGTGTCAGCCTGTTTGAGTGGTTCAGTGCAAATTTGGCATGCGTGCAAGTTTTTCAGATTCAAACAGGTACTGGGTGCCAGTGTTTGCAGTGAAATACGGTGTGTGCCGTGGTTTGAGTGGTTCAAGGCTAGTGCAGTGTCTGCGCGTGTGAGTCTTAAACAGATAATCAGTTGCAAACGCGTTTGTAATCGACTACAATGTACAGTATATCAGTGTATCGAAACTAAGCAGTTAAAGAACCGAATCAGCTATGGCAATTGACAGTTTAAAGTTCTACATCGCAGAAAGTAAAGCAGAGAAAGAAAGTTACCTCGGAAGCGCCAGAGGAAAGGTGGGAGACAGGCTCGCGCAGCAGCAGCTCGGGGTCCAACGCCATGTCAAAACTCCTGAACTGGCGCAGTCCGTCGGGTGGTAGAACATGAATCGCCAGCCGCTAGGTCACCGGGTCGAACGGGCGCTCGCTCAACGGGAGGAGCTCGACCTCGGGATCCATCTCGTGATCCGAGGGAGTCCCATCGCGTGGAATGTCGTCGGCCATATCGAGAATGATGAGAAAATGGTCGAGAAATGGAAATCGGGTCGGAATGCGAAGAGTCAACTGAAAAGTCAACCCCCGGGAGGGTGGAAAATGGCCAGAAAGGTCGGGACGGGAAAAAGGCACGGAAATGAAGAGGAAGTCGAGGGGAACAAGTCCCAAAAAGGTGAAAACGGCAAAGGATGTGCCGAAATGAAATTTTGATCGGTCGAAAATGTCCGAAACGCGATGAACTTCGCAAATCGAACGATGAAAACGGCGTTAGAACGCAAGAAAACGGAGGAAATGAGGAGAGAAAGAGACTCTAGAGAGAGAGAGAGATGGTTTTCGGCGGGGGAGGAATAAGAAAATAGGGTTTAGAAACCCTATTTTAAAACACCCGAAGCGAAAAGTCGAATCTGCCCCGACTCAGCAACTTTTTGCCGGTTGGCAAAATTTTGTGTCGGCCGGCATAATATTGTGCCGATGGAATTCTTTTGTAGCCGGTGGACAGCCGGTGACCTCCTAGCCCGGCCGGTGGTGTTCCCACAGCCTTGTTTAGGCAATATGAGTGGTTTTTGGTCTTCATAGCTCAAGAAAGTGCAAGAAAGTGTACCTCTGATACTCAACCGGCCTCCGTTTTGACCTCGGACTGCGTCTTCTGTGCGTGGCACTCAAATTCATGCAATGTTGTATCCTTTTGTATCCTTTTATCTTTCACAAGATTCAAAAGTTGCCCCTCGTGCGTTGCATGCATTCATCATGTTGTCTAGTGCGTTATGTTGCACCGTCATGTACATCCCTCATGCATTGTCATGCATTTTATCACAAGCGTTGTTATGCATTGTCATGCACCTCAATACATACATTGCCTTGCACATCATTCGTGTTGTCATTGTTTCGCACATCATTTGTGTTGTTGTGCATGTCCTTGTTTTGCATTATCATGCATTTCAAAGAAAAAAAAAAAAAAAAAAAAAACGTGCATTGTCGAGCACACGAGTTCATTTGCATTGTTCTACATTTTGTGTGGCATGCGTGTCACACTTGCATTGTTTTACATTTCGTGTGGCATGTGTGTCACACTTACATCATTTTGCATCTCAGTGAGGCACGCGTACCTCACTTGCATCATTTTGCATCCTTTGAGGCATGCGTGTCTCATTTGTTTCATTTGCATCATTTTCCGTTCTGTGTGGCATGTGTGTCACACTTGCATCGTTCATCATTTTCATTGGCACGTGTGCCTCGTTTTCATTGGCACGTGTGCCTTGTTATTGGCACGTGTGCCTCGTTTACATTGGCACGTGTGCCTTGTTTTCATTGGCACGTGTGCCTTGTTTTCATTGGCACGTGTGCCTCGTTTACATTGGCACGTGTGCCTCGTTTTCATTGGCACGTGTGCCTCGTTTACATTGGCACGTGTGCCTCGTTTTCATTGGCACGTGTGCCTTGTTTTCATTGGCACGTGTGCCTCCTCATTTTCATCGGCACGTGTGCCTCATTCCCATAGGCACGTGAGCCTCATCATTTTCATTGGCACGTGTGCCTCCTCATTTTCATTGGCACGTGTGCCTCATCATTTTCATTGGCACGTGTGCCTCATTTTCATCGGCATGCGTGTCACATTTTCATTAGCATGCATGCCTCATTTGCATTGTTTCAAGTTCCTTTATATACACATTGCGTGCATGTGTGCATTGATTTACTGATATGTGTTCAAGTTCCTCTATATACACATTGCGTGCATGCGTGCATTGCTTTACTGATATGTGTTCAAGTTCCTTTTTATACACATTGCGTGCACGCGTGCATTGCTTTACTGATATGTGTTCAAGTTCCTTTTTATACACATTGCGTGCACGTGTGCATTGCTTTACTGATATGGTTCAAGTTCCTTTTTATACACATTGCGTGCATGCGTGCATTACTTTACTGATATGTGTTCAAGTTTCCTTTTTATACACATTGCGTGCACGTGTGCATTGCTTTACTGATATGTGTTCAAGTTCCTTTTTATACACATTGCGTGCACGTGTGCATTGCTTTACTGATATGTGTTCAAGTTCCTTTTTATACACATTGCGTGCAGTGTGCATTGCTTTACTGATATGTGTTCAAGTTCCTTTTTATACACATTGCATGCGTGCATTGCTTTACTGATATGTGTTCAAGTTTCCTTTTTATACACATTGCATGCATGCGTGCATTGCTTTACTCACATGTGTTCAAGTTCCCTTTCCATACACATTGCGTGCATGCGTGCATTGCTTTACTCACATGTGTTCAAGTTCCCTTTCCATACACATTGCGTGCATGCGTGCATTGCTTTACTCACATGTGTTCAATCCTACCATTTCTATACACACTGCGTGCGTTGTCGCGCACTTTTGATTGCTTTGTCATGCATATTGCTAACCATATTGCACCTGTTAAGTTTTCTTTCTTTTCAGGCACGATATTGTATGTACGGCTCATTTGAGGCCGGTGCAACCGGACGAGCCGCACAGGTATTGTATCCTCTGCGTGAGACGTATCGAGAATTGCATAATTCTCTTACATCCTTTCTGCATTGTAGTGTAGGTAGGTGTTTGCTAGCTTATAACTGTCGCATACGTGCTTCATTACAGCTTTCTTTGCATGATCATAAGTTATGCTCGGCTTCTTGCATTTTCAGTTGCATTTTGCCCTTGCCTTCGGGTGCATACCTTATTTGTCTTGCATGTTTGTCCAAGTCTTCGGCCTTGTCAAAAATGGGTCGTCTCTGGGCTTTGACATTCACTTCTGTCATTGTTATGACTTTCGAGTTCTGTCAAAGAGGGGCAACTGTAGACACCCCATTTTTGACCGTCCTCAAGACTTGGACGTCACCGTTTGAACACTCGGTGATTATCCATGTTTGTGTTCGTTTGGAGTTCCCGGAGGTCTCGGCTACGCGCCCCTCAGGATCTCCGAACTCGACCGTTTTGTGTCTGGTTTTGCACCAAACACTTGTGTTTGCCTTGGAGGGGTAGGGAATGCCTTGTGAGGCATCCCCACACACCACCGGCACTAGCTAAAGGCCACCGGCTGGTTTTTGTTGCCACCGGCAATGATTGCCGGTCGGCACTCTTTGTTGCCGGTCGGCACTAAATTTTGTCAAAATGACATTTTGGCTAGCCGACTACTGTTCAGCTGCTTTTTCAGATATTTTATTACAGCTGTCTGGCATTGGCTCCCCTCCATACACGTGTATGGAGGGATGTCTCTCTTGGTTGCTTAACTTGTAAATTACAAGTTTGGCTTCTCTATAAGGGAAGCCCTTCCCCTTGGCTTCAGGGTTGGCTTTTTGAAGAGAAAACAACTCAAAGAGAGCTCTGGTTTTAGGTCTAGGATGATACATATCATATCTCTATATCTCTCTTTCTTAAGTGTTCTAGGTGCATTTGTTCATATATTGCACACAAGCACCTAGTCTTTCACCTTTTCTTGGTATCTTCAAGGATCAGAGCTTGTTCTTGAGGTTCTTGGCTAGATTTGAGCCCAAGGAAGCAACAACATCAACACTTGTGAAGAAGGTCAACAAGGGTAAGAAACTAGTACTTTTACCCATTTTTGCATCCTATTTCTACCTATCTTAGAGCTGTTTTTGTGTTTAGTGTATAACATAAAAAAGTTCTGTTTTAGGCCTCTTTATTGTTTGTTAAGAGTGTTTGTGGTTTGGGTGTGTTTGGTCACCCTTAGGCCTTGAAAGGCCTCATTTGTGCCATTTTGTGCAAGTTTTGAGACTTTGGTGTTTGGGCCTCTTCACCACTGAAATCTTGAGGGATTTCAGTGGTGGAGATGGTGCCTTGAAGTCTCCAAAAGGGGAGGGCCACCCCCTCTCCTTGTTGTCCTTGAAAGGGACCATTTTTGGTCTCTTAAGGAGCCTTTTGTTCAAGTGTGTGTTGATCATGTCTAGGCTGCATTTCACGCTTATTATGCCATAATATAATCATGTTGTGTGTTGGTTTTGGTGCTCCATTCATGTTTAGTGTAGTTGCCATGTAATGCCTTATAATTCCCTTAACATGTCTTAGGTTGTTAGCCTTTGTTCGAGCATGATTTAGGCTTAGACTTATGAATGTTTTGTGCTTATTTTGCCATGCTTTAGGTCTGTCCATAGTCTTTTGGATTGATTTTGGCATACTTGGTATAGCTCCTTTGCATTTGCGGCTTGTCGGGCTTGTATGCCTCAAGTATGTGAATGTGTAGCATGTGTTGCTTGCATCATTTTGGTGGTTTGGAACCACCTAACATGTAATATCAGTCCCTTTGGCATGCCCATATGCTTGCCTTAGTCGCCTCTTTATTGCTTTGAGAACGTGCGTTGTATGCCCTTTGTTTTGGCCATTATGCACGCCTTTGAATTTGAGCCACTCAGATGCCATCTAAGTAGTCCTTTGGCCTTGCTTTAACATGCTAAAAATCTATTTTTAGTTGTTTAGTGCATGCCATATTTGTTGTGATTAAATGTGCTTCAAAGCTTCATGACTTGCCTCAAGTGCTTGGACTATGCTTGCATGCTTATGTTTGCTTCATTTGGCTTGGTTTGGCACCATATTCTAGCATGAATTTCAGAGCTTATATTGCATGCTAGTTGTCCATGATATCCCCTTTCAAATGTGTTTGGAAGTTGCTTGTTTAAGGCTTAAAGTGTTGGTCCAACTTACTTGCATGTGTGCATGTGTATTTAGCCCTCATTTTTGGGCATTTTGGCCACTGATTTTAGGCCCATTTGGAGTTGCCTAAGTCATGTTTAAGACCATCATTTGCTTGCTTGCATGCTTACCTCATGTTTGCTTGTGTGCTTGCATTATTTGTTCACATGCTCATGTTGCATCCCTAGCTAACATGATTAGGCTGCAATGCATCTTGCATGCATGCCTTGTCCCTTGATTTGGTGATGGGGATTGGGCTCTTTGATTGTTCAGTTTGCATTTCATTTGACATGAAAATTGCACACTTGATCCTTTGGGCCATCATGCATGGAAATGCGTGATTGGTGGCCCGAGAATCGAGGCACATCCTCCTTTGAGTCACAAACATGATAAGGAATGTGTTGGGTGCATACATCGCTTGAATTGAGCTGCCATGCAAGATTTTACCCTCTGCTGCTGTGAGTTGCAGGTTCTGCAGGAATTCATTGCCGGCCGGCAGTGTTTAGTGCCGACCGGCAGTCAATCAATGGCCGGTGGATCTATTTTGTGCCGATGACCACATCCTAGTGCCGGTGGTCATTTCCTCTGCCGGTGGGATTCTCCAATGTCCAGAGAGGCATCCTTGAGACTTTGGCAGTTTTCAGAGGAACAAAGCAGGGAAAACAGAGGCAGGCTAGGCATGGTAGTGCAATTCCGAGCGGAATCCGAGCGCGCATGCAATGAGCCCTCGCCCCGAGGCGGTTTACTGTTTTCTTTAGATTAATTAATTTGTTAATTTAATCAATTTGTAATATTTAATTAGCTTGCGTAGTTAATTAATTTGTATTATTATTTTGGTCCCTCCGGGCGAGGGCAAACCTGTAATAAGTGTGGGTGAGTGGTGTGTATGTCTTCCAACCCCCACTTCTTTTTCCCTTTTATTTACCCGCTTACGATGGTAGATTAGGGCACGTTTATTTTAGCATACCTTATGCAATGCATGCGTGCATCCATGCATTTGTGACATGCACCGGGCTCGGTACATCATAAAACCGCATTGTATCTTCAATCTAACTTGAATACGTACATCGAATGATCGCATTTCACATGCCATTTTAGGGTTAGCCGAGCCTACTCTAGATTGCATCTTCGCGTGTGATGCATTAGTCACTTAACATGAATTAGGGCATGCATGTTTGCTAACTAGTTTATTGTTTTGGCACGGAGTACGATGTAAGTATTTATGCTTTAGCATATCGCACGCGTGTGAATGTTGCCATGACAGTATGCTTACCATGTGGCTAAGTGCTTATATGAGATAAACTGTTTGAATGCCTGTGGGTGGAGGTTGGATTGCTTGAGTTGGAAAAACTCATTGAAATCCGTGTTTTAGCCTACTCGCGAGTAGCGAATTCCAAAGTATTTTCAAAACGAACGGATATGCAATGCTTGTTCCCAAATTAGGCAATCTAGTCTATACTTGTTTGCTGTGCGCATAACATAGTAATTCTAGGCTAATAACCGGAATAAGAACACATAACGTTTTCAAAATCGGATATCACGGTTAGTAGAGGCCGGTCTTCGGACCGGGCGAAAGGGGGTGCTCATAGCTGACCTTCCCCGATCATACCCAAGCTCCCGAGCCAAGACATTTGGTGATGACGGACACGTGGCCTTCGGCACCGAGTCAGGGTTTCCTAAATTTCCCATTTTAAAATATTTAGGTGGCGACTCTGTATCTGGCAAAGCAGTCCATGTTTGGCCCTACTTTTCGAAAATCTGTTTTTCTTCAAAACGATTTGCCAGAGTTGGACTCTTTGGTTCAGATTACGAACCGCAACAAAACAAAACAGGGGAGTCCGAACTGTGGAGTGAGGCCCAAGGGCGCGTCTACAGCTATCTTTGAGAGATAATTGAGTACTGACTTGATCGTCGGAGTGCCCCCGGGTGGAAAACCACCGCCAGAGTCTTATCTTTCTATGATAGGTTGTTCGGGCGCAATCTATTCTGCCGGTGTTCTCCAGCTGAGTACATGTTTGGCAGTGTGGTCAGAAAACAGCACATACATACAATTTGGCTCCGTCTGTGGGAATCAAAGGAGAATAGATGGCCAACGACAGAAAGAGAAGATTGAGGACGACATCTCTACTGGGAGTGGTAAACACATCGATCCTAAAGGAGAAGAGGATAACTGCAACGAAGAACCTCGGGATAAGAATCCCGAAAAGGAAGACGTCGGCCAGGAGGGAGACGTACCAAAGAAGGTGGACCGAGACAGGTATTATAACGAGAACGACCTCCAGGTGTGGAAAGATAGGTGCCTACGGAGAGACGGAGAGATGAAGAGAATGGCAAACAAATTGGCAGACCTGCAATCGGTCGTCAATTTCATGATGCAAAAAACGTCATGCAGCAACTGTTTCAGTTACAAGACATGCCAATTCCAGCGACCAAGAACGATGCCCAGAAAGGGGAGCAAAAAACAATTCCTGCAGTCCCTCAGCATACCAGGACCAAGGAACACTCTCACCAGCCTTCACGGGAGGTCGGGCTAGGAGAGTCAATGAAGGGAGAATCTCGGAGGACACATCGTACCAAATAAGCTCACACCAAAGAACATCAACATGTTCAAGGGAAAGAGCTATGTTTCGACACAACTAATGGAGGAAGGTCCAAGAGGACTCATAATGACACTGGAAGTAGCGCACCAAAAAGGCTGAAGTCTGTGAACAACCGAGCTCTTGGACGGACCAAGGAAGATTTAAGAGATTACTTCCAAAGGAAGCGGCAGGATGCCGAGGTAAACTCCCCGGTCAAGCCAAGAACACTGTTTTCAGTAGAATTGGACAAATTTAAGGCCCCGAAAAGGTTCTGCATGCCGAGATTCCAGATATATGACGGTAAGTCTGACCCTAACTTTCACGTCGGCTTGTACCTGAACTCATTGGCACTGTACACCGGGAACGAGCCATTGCTCTGCAAAGTGTTCCCCTCATCCTTTAGGAAAATCGCATCAGACTGGTTTCACAAGTTGCCGAAAGGAACTGTGAAAAGCTGGGATGGCCTGGCTGAGATGTTCGTGGCCAAGTTTGTGACAACCAAACTATAGCCATTGAGGGTGGACTCCCTAATGGCTCTGAGAATTGGAGAGGATGAAAGCCTTAGGGCCTATGTCAAAAGGTATTACGAGGCATTCAACCAAATACCATGATGCAACCAAGAGGTGGCGGTCGTGTCTTTCAAGAACGACCTGAACGATGATTGTCTGCTTAGAAAATCACTGGAAAAGACACTGCCAAAAAGTATGGAGGAACTTATGGCCAGGATAGAGAAGTATGCGAAAGCCGAGGAAGACACACTGGGAACAAAGGCGTCAAAACAAGAGAAGAGAAACGGCTCGCCGAAGCGAGGGTGAGGTAACACTGGATACAACAAGCAAGAGACAAGACTGAGGGCTGCATAGGTAGTCACAACCGTATTCCGAATTCCAGTTTACAAAGTCTTAGAAAGAATCCGGAATCAACCTTATTATAGAGCACCAGAGAAAATCCCTGGCGAATTTATGAGAAGAAGTCTGAGGAAGCACTACGCCTACCATAATAAGGATGGGCATCTAACTCAGGGGTGCAGAGCCCTACAAGCACATCTAGAAGACTTGGTAAGACAAGGTCATATAAAGGACCTAGTAGATGAGGCGAAGACAAGGGAGGAACAAACGAGACTACCTCATGCACCAGCAGCACCACCCCCGCTAGCACCACAACTGCAAGTAGGCGGACCTCGAGTGATCAATGTGATTCACTCGAAGGTCAATGAGAACGAGATACGTGGGGAGACTCAGAAAGTAAAACACTTGTAACATGTGTATCAGGTCCCGTAGAAAAGACCTAAGGCAAACAAGCACCAAGGACCAATAGTGTCCTTTACTGAAAACGACCTAGAGATGGTGCAACATCCACACAATGATGTCCTGGTAATATCCCTCCAGGTTAGAAAGTGCCAGGTAAAGCGCATTCTAATTGACCAGGGCAGCTCTTGTGACATCATGTACGTTAGATGTTACAAGGAGCTTGGCCTTCACCAAGATAATCTGGAGCAGTCCAATAGTCCAATGGTTGGGTTTAATGGAATGTCAACATGGCCCTTGGGAGCAATAAGTTTAGAGGTGCAGGCTGGCACTAAGAAGGTAAAAACGGAGTTCACAATAATTGACACCCCCTCCCCTTACAATGCTATCCTGGGATGGCCATGGCTGCATACAATAGGGGCTGTTCCCTCAACATTGCACCAGCTACTGCGGTTCCCAACAGAACATGGAATTGAGGAGGTCAGAAGGGATCAGGTATAGGCAAAGAATTGCTCCATGGCAGTAATGAAGTCCACCTACAACATGCGAGGAGCAGAATCAGCAGAAATTGAGAACGAAGACATGGAGGTCCTTGAGGACGCCGGCAAAGAACCAGCCAAGAAAAGTGAGGAAGCCTCGAAGAAGATGTTAGTCCAGCAAGGGAATGAAGAGCGCTTCTTCCTTCTCAGCTCAGGCATGGACGAGGAAGAGGAAAAGGAATTAGAGGTATTCTTGAGAGCAAACCTTGAAGTGTTTGCTTGGACACCATACGAGATGTCTGGCATTAACCCCGAGGTCACTTGCCATAGACTGAATATGGACAGGTTGGCCAAACCTATCATCCAGCGAGCAAGGAGGCCTACGTTGATGCATGTTAAGGCAATAGAAGAGGAAGTGGATAAACTTCTGGAGGCTAAAACCATTCGAGAGGTAAACTACCCAACATGGTTATCAAATACGGTTGTTATGAAGAAAAAGAATGGGAAGTGGAAGGTCTGTGTGGACTTCACCAGCCTGACACAAGGCTTGTCCCAAAGACAGTTTTTCACTCCCCAAAATTGACCAATTGGTGGACGCCACCTTAGGACATGGAAGGATGAGCTTCCTAGACGCTTACAAGGGGTACCATCAGATAGCCATGTACCCCCCAGATGAGGAGAAGACTGCATTTATCACCCCAAAAGGGCTGTATTGTTACAGAGTGATGTCTTTCGGGTTGAAAAATGCAGGAGCAACTTACCAGAGATTGGTGACTAAGATGTTTAGACATCTAATAGGCAAAACAGTGGAGGTATACATTGATGACATGGTCGTGAAGACCAAGGAACCTGAGGATGATCTGGCCGACCTAAAAGCAGTCTTCGATATCTTAAGGACATTTCGACTCCGACTCAATGCGTCGAAGTGCGCATTTGGAGTTAGGTCAGGAAAGTTCCTGGGATACTTGGTCACTAGAAAGAGCATTGAGGCAAGCCCGGATCAGATCAAGGCCATCTTGGAGTTGAAGAGCCAATCGTCGGCAAAACAAGTGCAGATGTTGATTGGACGGGCTGAGCCCTAAATAGATTCATAAGTAGAAGTTCTGACAAATGCAAACCTTTATTTAGTTTAGTGAATAAAGCCACAGACTTCTTATGGATAGAAGAGTGTGAAGTTGCCTTGGCCGACTTGAAGAAATACTTAATCACCGCTCCAGTTCTCTCAAATCCAGTACCTGGAGAGGAGCTGTTCTTATACTTGGCGGTTTCAGAGCATGCAGTGAGTGCAGTGATAATCAGAGAAGAAAAGGGAGAACAAAGGGCAGTTTACTATGTGAGTAAAACCCTAGCAGATGTAGAGACCAGATACTTTTCTCTGGAGAAATTGACACTGGCTTTAGTAATGGCTTCCAAGAAGTTGAATCATTACTTGCCCACAAAATTGTGGTATTAACGGAGCATCCTTTGAAGTCCCTGTTACAACAAGGAGATCTGACCAGCAGGATAGCAAGGTGGGCAATGGTGTTAGGCCAATATGATTTGGAATTCAGACCTAGAACAGCAATCAAAGGCTAGGTTTTGGCCGACTTCGTGGCTAAGTTCACACCAGGCG
>JAPPVO010000256.1:0-21307 GCA_030407325.1 Camellia japonica
ATATCCAACATTCCGTTGCCAATCAAGGATCGAGCATCATGCGCACTGAGTCCGCACATCCGTCCTAAGGCCTGGGCATAGCCAAAATTGAGCTGGGGCAAGATTTCCTCGCCTCGCTCGGATTCCATCAAGGCTTGAAAATCTTCAAAAGTAGGACATACCTCTTGCCCTCCAAAGCTGAAGACATGCGTCACCGGGTTCCAAAACCTTGCCGCGGCATGGAGGAAAGGAAGATGTAGCGGAGTCCGGCGCAACGTGAATAGTGCATTCAAGCCGAAACCCCGGAAATTCAACTTCTCCGAGCCATTTAAAGAGGAAATCCAAGATGTGAGATTTTCTACAAGGAATGCCTCCATTTTTGTGAGAGACGATGATGAAATGAACAAGTTCCAAGGGTGGGGCTTTTATAGAGGGGCAAAACACTATTCAAGGGACACGTGTCAACTTTCTGAAGGTTGCGGGAGAGGTGGCCGGCCGGCCACCTATTCTAGTAGGCCGGCCACCCTCTAAATTCCAAATGCAAAATGTTTTCGGCCGCGTGTTGGTCCTGTTTTGCCCTCCGGAACGAGGTTTGAGGCACTTTCATGCATCGGGAATGTCGAAGGCCTCCATTTCTCTCAGTTTTGGATGCGTTCCATTGTCCAGATCGTCCGTCCGAAGTACACTTTGTTGTGTTTTTGCTTATCGAGTTGTTGTCTTGTTTATCGAGTTGTAAGTTTTGTCGAGCTGTCGCGTTATGTGTTGTTACCCTTATGTTTACGCAATTTTGTTAAGTCTTGTTTTATCGAGTCGTTAACATTGTTGTACCTTTGCTTATCGAGTTGTAAACTTGCTAAGATTCTGTTATTTCTTAGTGAGTCGAGTTGTTTGATTTGTTTCGTCGGTTCATTACCTGACCTGGTAAATACAAAGCACATTTCCATTCAATTCCATTTTTGTGCAAAATGATGCGATGCGATGCGATACTAAGAATTTCAAATACAAACATCTTTTCAAAAGCTGTTTCATTCCATCATGTTTTACAACATAAAGGTGCAAGTTTTACAGAATATAAAACTGCCTAACAGTGTGCAAAGTGCTACAAAACTACTAGCTAAAAAGTAAAATAAAGCAGGAAATAGCATCAGTATCCTCGGGAACGGGAAGAAGGAGGCCCTCTCATCCTCTTCTGTGGGATGACCTCTGCACCATCATCACCATCCGAATCAGAGCTGTCGTCCTCCGGATCCCCCCGGCCTCGCCTCCACTCCCAGAACCAAGACCGGAGCCTCCCTCCCCAGGAGATGTCTCTGACACTCGGTCTGCAACCTCCTCCTCATCCTCGACAATGGGTGCCCTGCGTCTGCGAGACGACCCTGCTCCTCGAGCTCCTCGGTAAGGCCTGGATGGCCCAGCTCCTCGAGTCCCTGCACTCGGGCAGGTCTAGCACCTCGACCTCTCTGAGATTGCCCTGATGGCCCGCCCCGTGGCTGTGCATATACGGGAGGCATCTGAAAATGGAAAGTGCAATACATCAGTTCAAAAATGAAAAGCAGGTGCAAGTACAGTATGTGAGTAGGGTGTGTGCCAGATGTGTTCTACACAGTCTATCAATACAGCAGAATATTTAAAGAGGGTGTGTGCCAGATGTGTTCTACACAGTCTAACAGAAATATGATGAATGCAAGAGAGAGATGAAGGGTACCTGGAAGCCCATGATGGACATCTGCGCCTCTCTACGCAGGACCATCCCCTCAAGTGAGGCCACCATCTCGAGCACCTGATCCGTGTACTCCCGAGGTGGCTGCAGAGATAAGCTCAAGTCATCAATAAATAAGCAACTGCCAAAATGTCTGTGTGATAAATGGAAAATGGTGGAACATACCGGCGGTGAGTCAGGATCACTGACATATCTGTGACCAGGCGTCGGAGGCTCTATAGGGATCAGAGTCGGGGAAGTAGTCCCATACTGCCAACTTATTAATTCGGTCGGCATGTCTGGCCATCCGGGATAATAAGGAGACGGAGGGATCGGAGGGATAGAACTGCCTCTCCCCCTAGAAGCACCAGCCCTACTGGAAGAAGGGATGTCTGCAGCACGGGCGCGACTCAAAGATGCTGCGCCAGTGGGCCTCAGTGGTGGAGCCCGCACTCCCGTCAAAGGGGACATCAGATATATGCGGCGATAGGTGGCGTAGTCCCCCTCAACGAAATATAACAAAGCATCAGTGCCCTGCATATCCCTAATGACCTCCTCGGCAGATAGCCTGTCGGCAGTCCGCATAGTGGGTGGAGGCACAGCAGGGGGATCCTGAGAATTATACCCCCACACCTGACGCTGAAAGCGCTCCCCCAGAAACCAGGCCCTACCGACTGGTCCCTCGAGCAGGAATCTATACTGGGAACCACTCGACCCTCCGGGGTACTGATTTTGCACATCATCAAAGACTGCCCAGGGCTGCCAGGTAATCTGCGGATAACCAGGATACAAATCAATCAGAAATCAGGAATATGCAAAGCAGATCAAAGATGAAAATGAAAAGGACTGAGAGTTCTGAAATACCTCTGTCGCCCTCACAGTGTCGAAGTACTGTCGCAGAGAGAAGAGAGTCTCTCGAGGCCTCGACAGGTGTTCGCCCTCAAACATCAATGAAAACGGGGTCATAGGAGGTCCTGCCACCTCCATCTCCGGGGCTAATGTGGGGAAATATGCATATACCCATAGCTGAGAAAAGCAGTGCGGAATGTGAATGTAAAGTGCTAAAGGAAGAATACCGAATGCAAAGTGCGCCGTGTGTGCAATGAACAAGTAATGAGGAGCAAAATGTAAATCAAGAGGGCAGAATGTATCTCCCAGGCTCTCCAGTAGCCGCCGAGTAAGTCCCCCGAGGAGACTGCGCTCATGTAACAATAAAGGGTAGCCAGGCCAGCGCCGCCCCAATCATACTGAACGACCTGTGATAGGTCTACCAGAGCACTCAGTAGATACAATCCGACCATGTTCCCTCTATCGGCAAACAGAGTGGTGCCAAAGAGGAACATGAGGAAACCACGGGCATACTGCTCGACCTCCTCGGGAGACTCCGGCTCCATCTGTGGCCGCCGAAAATGGGAAGAGAACCAAGTATACCGAACTCTCCCAGTACCTCTGTCTACGGGTGGGCGAGTCCCCAATAGATAAACCCAAGCAGCCTCCCACTCACTCATATCCTCGTCGTAGGGAATGGGTCCACCGCCTACGTCTAGGCCGGTGAGTACAGCGAAGTCCAGTGGGGTCATAGTCATATCTCCAGTAGCAGAAAAATGGAATGAATTGGTGGTGTCCCACCATCTCTCCGCCAGAGCGGCAAACAATGTCCTGCTGATAAGACAATGAGATAACCCTCTGCAGAATGGTCCGAATCCTGCAAAGTCAACCAAGTCCCGGACAGCTTCCGGAAGCTCAGCATACCACTCCCTCGCGGCAGTGGAGCCGTATCCTCGCACAGTGCGAGAGCCAACCTGTATTTAGAACGAATGCATATATCAGCAAATGAAGTGAATGAGCTGTGTGCAAATGAAGTGAGTGAGCTGCGTGTTCACCTTATTCTATCTGGGCTGCGTGTTCAGTAATTTGGTGTTTTGGGCTGCGTGTTCAAATCATTAATCAGTGGGCTGCGTGTTCACCTCATTTCTACCTGGGCTGCGTGTTCAGTGAATCGGTGTTTTGGGCTGCGTGTTCAAATCATTAAACACTGGGCTGCGTGTTCAAATCATTAAACACTGGGCTGCGTGTTCAAATTTCAGAAAAATCAGTGGGCTGCGTGTTCACTTTATTTCTATCTGGGCTGAGTGTTCAGTAAATCAGAGTTTGGGACTGTGTGTTCTACTCTTAATCAGTGGGCTGTGTGTTCACTTCAAATCTGGGTTGCGTGTTCAGTAAATCTATGTTTGGGACTGTGTGTTCTAATCCTAATCAGTGGGCTGCGTGTTCACTTTATTTCTATCTGGGCTGTGTGTTCAGTAAATCAGAGTTTGGGACTGTGTGTTCTACTCTTAATCAGTGGGCTGTGTGTTCACGTCAAATCTGGGCTGAGTGTTCAGTAAATCAGAGTTTGGGACTGTGTGTTCTACTCTTAATCAGTGGGCTGTGTGTTCACGTCAAATCTGGGCTGCGTGTTCAGTAAATCTATGTTTTGGGCTGTGTGTTCAATCCTAATCAGTGTGGGCTGTGTGTTCACCATCAACTCGGACTGTGCGTTCACAAAATCAGAGTTTAAGACTGTGTGTTCTCTACTTGTAATCGGTGTGTGCTGTGTGTTCACCTTCAGATTCGGACTGTGTGTTCGACAAATCAGTGTTTGAGCCGTGTGTTCAATGCGTAGTCAATGTGTGCGTGTGTTCACAATCAATCAGTCAGTGAGCCGTGTGTTCAACAATTCAAGTGTTTAAGTCACGTGTTCAGAGTGCAAGCAAAGTACTATGTTATAAGCTACAACTGTGTGTTTAAGCATGGCAAAGCTACAAAATGCACAACAATACGAAAAGTAAAGTAAAATACCTCTCGCGCATCATGAGAGAGGTGCTGCTCCGGCTCTCGTAGAAGCAGATCCCCGGGAACCCGATCGTTGAAATCGGTGAAATGACGGAAAACGGCTCGCGGAAGCCTATGTACCGCTGGAGCATATCGATCGGGGAAAGGCCGGACCCTCGGGGGTAGTGCCATAATGTCAAAATCGTCTCCGGCACCAGGGAAACCTCCGCCGTGGGGGAAATTGCCGGCCATTTCGAGAAATCTGCAAAAAGGAGCAAAAATGAGCAAAAATGAGCCAAAATTGGAAAAAGTCAACAAAAGTCAACTCTCGGGAAATAAAAAGTCAACAAAAGTCAACCCTCGGGAAAATATTCCAAATATTGAGACAAACTTACCTCAAGTGATGAAAACGAGAAAAGAAGCTCCGAAGTCAAATTTTAGTAGGCTCAAAGGGCTTAAGTCTGAAGGATTTCGCGAAAACAACTTGCGTGGGAGGCCGAGGGGCGCGTATAAAATGCAGATCTGGAAGAGAAAATGGCTTGGAAGCAAGAGGAGAGAATTTCACACTTGGGGGTGTGATTTCGGAGGCAATGGAGGTGTATATATATAGAAATTACAAAAATGACCAAAATGCCCCTCTTTTTGCCAGGTGGCCGGCCGGCCCCTTTCTCTGGCTGGCCGGCCATTCACTTTTCCCCACCTGGCCGACAGCCTCTCCTAGGGCCATGACCTGGCCGACCATGTCCCCCACCCCTTCCCCTACCTCTCTGCAAATTTTGAGGAATTTTGAAGTTCCCGGGACCTGAAAAAGTTCAAGAAAAGTGCACTTTCTGGCGCGAAATTGCTCCGTTGGAACTTTAACTGCAATTTCTGACGTGTGTCTTGTCATTATTCATCAAAATCAAGGTGTATCCTTTTTGAACATGTTATAACCTCTCCGGGAGGTGAAACCGAGGCTGCGATTGAGTTGCCGTCGCCGAAGTGCGCGTTTTCTTGCTCCTTATTTCGCAGCCGACAAACTCCCAGATTTATGCTCGTTTTTGCATTGTTGTGCTTATAACTTGCATTCTAATCAACATTTTGCATTGTCATGCATGATTTCTTGATGTACCATGCCTCTATGCTTGAACATGCGTTGTCACGCCTTGTCTTTTCTCGCATTATGTTGCATTCACTCGCCGACACTGCGTGTGTCAGACTTTCGGAATTCCAGGAATCACGTCGAATATATGTTGTTGGCATACTGTTCTTGTTGAATTTCCTTCTTTTGCAGGCACGATATTGTATGTACGGTTCATTTGAGGCTGGTGCGCCCAGGCGAATCGCGCAGGTATCGTATCTTCTCCGTGTGAGACGCGACGAGAATCGAGTGATTCTCCGCATTCCTAACTGCATGAAATGTAGTTGTTGCTTTGCATTCCTGCTTAGAACTGTTGCATCTTTTTGTCAAAACCTGCTTCATTACAGCTTGCTGCACTTGCATGATCATCTGGCTCTGTGCATATCGCTTTGCATTTTGCCCCCTGCCTGCGGGCACGCCTGCGGGCACACATATCTCTGTTTATCCTGTTTGATTGTCTAAGTCTTCGGCCTTGTCAAAAATGGGTCGTCTCTAGGCTTTGACATTCACTCCCGTCATTGTTATGACTTCCGAGTTCTGTCAAAGAGGGGCAACTGTAGACACCCCATTTTTGACCGACCTTAAGACTCAGACGTCACCGATTGAGCGCTCGGTGATGTTGCATACTGTGCTCATTCAGAAGTCTCAGAGTCGCGGCCGTGCGTCCTGCCTCCGAACTTCCGAATTCTCTTCTGTGCCTTGTCTCGGTTTGCGAACCAGGCTCGGTTTTCTCTGTTTTCTTTCCTGAGGGGAGGGAGTGGTCCCGTAGACTATCTCTCAGTGGCCGTGGGCTACTTTTCGTGGCCGTAGGCCATTTTGCCCATTTCGGAGCCCGGTTCCCGGTTTTCGGAGCCGTCAGGCCGTGTGCCTCGGTTCGGGACCGCCCAACCGTCTCCGATTCCTCCGGTTCTTGCCACATACCTCTGTTTTATCATTATGAAGCACACTGGGGCCCCTGATGCCCACTTCGTGGCTGAATGCCACTTTCGGTGCTTATAGCCGGTTTTCGGGCCCCGAACCTCGCGGTTTGGCCCCCGAGCATTCATTTCGCATCGGTTTTCTCCGGTTTTTGGCGTATACCTCTGTTTTATCATTATGAAGCACACTGGGGTCTCAGGTACCCACTTCGCTGCTGAACACCACTTCCGGTGCCTACAGCCCATTTTCGGGACCCCGAACTGCGCGGTTTGGGCCCCGAGCGTTCATTTCTCATTAGTTTTTGTTCAATTTTGGCAGGTACCTCTGTTTCAGCATTAGGAAGATCACTGGAGGATAGGAGGCCAGCAATTATCCCAGATAACCAGTTTCGCTCCTCCGGCGCCCGTTTTGCTCACTTCCGGGCTAATGTTGAACACCCTAGGCCCATTTTCTTCCAACCAAAGCTACATATTTGTGATCAGGGGACATGGGAGGACCCTAAAAGAGTATGGTCGGCCAGCAATTGTTGTTTTCATTTTTGAGCCTCTCCTTCAAGCTCTATGTTGTGACTCCTGCTTCAGAGTTGCCAGATTCCGACCTTGGGGCCTTATTCTACACATCTGGGAGGACACCATTGCATGGTGGTCGGCCAGAAAATTTACACTTCATTTTTGGGCCATGGCCGGCCGGCCAGGGTGAGTGGCTGGCCGACCAGGTGGGGTGGCCGGCCGGCCACCTCCCAGAAATTTACCTGGCCGGCCAGCTTTCTGCTTTCCAGCTCTTTACAGCTGTCCGGATATTTTTTTGAAATATCTCCCCCATCCGGGGGATATTTTGGGAGGGAAATCTTGCCTCCATTTCCCTCCCCTTTTACACCTTTTCTTCCCTATTTGAAGGGTGGTCCTCCTCCTTTGCTGAGGTTAGGAAATTTGATCTCACAAACCTCTCTCCCAAAACCTCCATTTTCCTATTCAAAAATCCTAAAAACCTTTGAGTTCCTAGGCCAATCCTTCATCAACCCTAAGCTCTACCATCCCCACTTCCATTCCAGCAGCAAAAAGGGGTTCCTCAGAGGCTAAGAAGCAACTTTTATCAAGGCAAGAGGTAGCAAAAACTCGATCTTCAAGGGTAAGTCATCATTTCCCTTTTTCTTGCATAATTTTGCTTCAAATTTTTACCCTACTTGTGATCTGTTTTGGGTTCTGACCCCTTCTGGTTTTGTGCTTATTTTGAGCCCCTCTACAACATTGTAGAAGGGCCCAACCCTGTTTGGTGTCTCTATGATATACTTTCTTCAATAGCATTCTTTAGGCCATTAAATTGCATGCTTTGCTTGGCTTTTGAGTGATCTGATTTCGAGCATACTATATACTGTGAGTGGGCTTATTTTGAGCCCCTATTCAACATTGAAGAAGGGCTCAACCATGTTTGACTTCTCTATCATGCACTTCCTTTGAAATTCTTCCATTTTACCGTAAAATTGCATGATTAATTTGGCCTATTTGTGATCTGAGTTGGAGCATGCAACATACTGTGATTGTGCTTATTTTGAGCCCCTCTTCAACATTGAAGAAGGGCTCAACCTGGTTTTCTTGCTTTACATATCACTTGCTTTGAATTCTTGTCACAATCGCATTTTGCATGCTTTTTTAAGCTCACCATGCTTCGGATTTCAGCCTTCATCAGGCCTAGACAGAGCCTTATTTTTTCCTATTCTTCATGTTTTGTTAAGGGTCTTAGGCCCTTTGATGATTGGTTTTGATACTTCATGTTATATCCTTCATATTTCCCGTAAAATTGCATGTTTGTTTAGGCTTTCTTAGCTACTGATTTGAGCCTTGATCAGGCTTAGAAAGTGTCTTATTTTGGCTTATTCTTCATACTTTGTCAAGGGTCCAAAGTTGTTTGATCATTGCATATGGTACCTCATGTTGTAGCCCCTTATTGGCTCATTTTTGCATGCCATTTTGAGCATATCTACACACTGAATTAGAGGATCTCATCTACTGTAAATATGCATGTTTTTGGCCCCTCTTCAATTTTGTAGAACTGATTTTTCTGGTTCGAGCATTGGATATACTACTTGCTTTGTAATTCCCCTCTTTTTCCCCGTTTTCGCATGCTAAATTTGCCATACTTGTGGTTCTTGTTTAGCCTTGCTTTATACTGAAAAAATGCCATATTTGGGGCTGCCTTGCTACTGGTTTGCATGTCATGATCATGTTGTGCATGTTTAGTATGGCTATAGGCCATTTCGGGTACTTAAAATCATATTTCGGGATGATTTCATGCATTGGTTGTCATTTCGTATCATTTTGGGACTGTTTTCCCCTTCATTTAGGTGCTGAAATTTGGTTTGCATGCTTGCATATCATTTCCCGTTCCATTTCATCATCGCCTCGGTTTGCGTGCCTGTGGGTACGCACTTCGAGGCACCTCTGTTTTATCCGACGGCATCTGATGTGAGTGTGGCTGAGGTCCGCTCGTGTTAGTATAAGCCCAATTTGCATTTCCGTCTCATCATATCATCGCCTCGGTGTGCGTGCCTGTGGGCACACATTTCGAGGCACTTCGGTTTTATCCGATTTCCATTTTATCATTGCCTCGGTATGCGCGCCTGTGGGCACACATTTCGAGGCACTTCGGTTTTATCCGATTTCCATTTTATCATCGCCTCGGTGTGCGTGCCTGTGGGCACACATTTCGAGGCACTTCGGTTTTATCCGATTTCCATTTTATCATTGCCTCGGTATGCGCGCCTGTGGGCACACATTTCGAGGCACTTCGGTTTTATCCGATTTCTATTTTATCATCGCCTCGGTGTGCGTGCCTGTGGGCACACATTTCGAGGCACTTCGGTTTTATCCGATTTCCATTTTATCATTGCCTCGGTATGCGCGCCTGTGTGCACACATTTCGAGGCACTTCGGTTTTATCCAATTTCCATTTTATCGTCGCCTCGGTGTGCGTGCCCGTGTGCACACATTTCGAGGCACTTCGATTTTATCCGATTTTCATTTTATCATCGCCTCGGTGTGCGTGCCTGTGGGCATACATTTCGAGGCACTTCGGTTTTATCCGATTTTCGTTTTATCATTGCCTCGGTATGCGCGCCTGTGGGCACACATTTCGAGGCACTTCGGTTTTATCCGATTTCCATTTTATCATTGCCCCGGTGTGCGTGTCCATGTGCACACATTTCGAGACACTTCGGTTTTATCCGATTTGCATTTCATATCATCGCCTCGGTATGCGTGCCCGCGTGCATGCTTTTCGAGGCGTCTCATTTTCATCTCATTCATCAGCATTGTGCATACTAGGCTGTATCTTTGTTGCATTTCGTGCATATCATGCATATTGCATCGTGTTCGGGATAGGAGTTAGCCCGGGCACGGGAAACGAGGCACGTTTCACGGAACGGGTCTCGACTCCCAAGTCACCAACACTCCGGATTACCCATGATGGAGTTAGGTTTTCATTGTAGCATTCATCTGCATTGCATCCGATAGTGAGTTGTGCAATCTGATTCCTCGGCCATCATGCATCGATATGCGTGATTGGTGGCACGAGGATCGAGGCATGCATATATTTGTGAAATACATTGCTATGCCCTTTTCCTGCTCTCTGTTGCAGCAAAATCAAGGATCAACAACTTTTCAGAGTTTGGCACGCATTTCGAGAAAAGTGCAAACAGAGGCTAATTGGGGCATCCCAGTGGATTTCCGCGCCAGAGCAGCCCGGCATACATTATTCATCAGAAGCAAGGCAGTCCCTGGCTTGCATGCCAGTTTTACTTTTTTGTAGTTAATCTGTACATTAATTAGAAATCTGTATTATTCTTTCATGTCGGACTGTATTATTATTTATTCGGACCCTCTGCGCGAGGGCAATGCTGTAATAAGTGTGGGTGAGTGTGATGTATGTCTTCCAACCCCACGTCTTTCTCCCTTTTATTTACCTGCTTACGATGGTTAGATATAGGGCATATTTCAATTAGCATACGGTATGACAGCATGTTTGCATCATTCATCTGTTTTGCACGCACCGGGCTCGGCGCATCATACAAACTACATTTGTATTTCAATTCCAAATTGAATACGTGATAGTTGTTGCATTTCATATGCCATGTTTAGAATAGCCGAGCCTGCTATAGTTTGCATCTTTACATGTGTTGCATTAGGCATTCCTGTATATTTAGGATCATGCATTGATTTCTAATAAGTTCTGTTTTGGCTTGGAGTACTAGGTGAGTTTTATGCTTTAGCATCCTTGCATGCGTGTGAGTGTTGCCATGATAGCATGCTTACCATGAGGCTATGTGCTTATGTGATATAATTGCCTTGAATGCCTGTGGGTGGAGGTTGTGTTACTTGAATTGAGACAATTCATCAAATGTTTGTTTTAAGCCCACTAGATAGTGGCAAAATCCTGTTTTCTAAGCCCACCTGAGGGTGGCAAATCCGCGTCTTAGCCTACCTGCGGGTAGCACCATCAAACCATTTTCAAACAAACAAACATGAAATGTTTTGTTCCAATTCAGGCGGCCCAGTCTATACTTGTTTGCTGCGAGCATCACATAGTAACCTAGGCTAATAATCGGAATAAGAACTCACAATATTTTCAAAAACAGATATCATGGTTAGTAGAGGCCGGTCTTTGACCGGGCGAGCGGGGGTGCTCACGATGTGACCTTCCCCAATCGTACCCAAGTTCCCGAGCCAACTTTGGTGATGACGGACACGTGGCCTTCGGCACCGAGTCAGGGTTTCCTAAATTTCCCATTAAAAAATATTTAGGTGGCGACTCTGTTATCTGGCAAAGCAGTCCATGTTTGGCACTTCTTTCAAAAAATCTGTTTTCAAAACGATTTGCCGGATTTGGACTCTTTGGTTCAAGATTAAGAACCGTGACATTTGAGTCCTTGAACTGTAGTGACCCCAATATGAACAGAACGGGACTTAACCCTTCCGGGGCGTTCGGGGACGTCTACAGGGTTCCATATGTTAAATCGTTTAATCTCTTCTGAGGTTCATTATAAGGGCATCACGTCTTTCTTATGCTAAGCGCAATCTCTTGTTTGATACTTCCCTTTATTGCTGGTGCATCACTTCTAAGGGACTAATTTTCTATTTAGACCTTGGAAATCATAAAGGAAATATTCATTATAGTTCATTATCGGGTTTGGATTCGGAGTCATTATAGCTCTTTTTGGATTTCACTAGCCATTATCACTCTTTTTGAGTTTGACTAGTCATTATCACTCAGTTTAGGTTTGACTCCGAATTCATTATCGCTCATAAATAGGTTTGATTCTTCCTTTGTAATTTCCCCCGTAGAAAAGGGCTCGAAGAGCTCATTTCTCGAGTCAAGTCATGCTTGCTAATCTTCATTGTTTTGGAGTTAGTAGACGTAATCATCACCTTTGGACAAAAAGGAAGAAAAGATAAAGAAAATGGAAAGGTAAAGAGGTAAAAAGGTAATAAAATTTGGTTAAGTTCAGTCGAACATTATACTGAATCTGTTGCTTCTAGAATCATCACATACTATTTTAAGTGATGTTCGATGATTCATGAGGCGAGTTTAGTCCCTTCCTTGAGGTAACTCCATGATAGGAAAGTGGTAATGTTTGACTTTTGTTGCATTTATTAACTCTTATCCTATCATTTCTAAGATCATCAAGTAACAAATTTGCGATGATTGATGATTTGAGAATTGAATATACTCCTTCTTTGATCATCTTCATGATAGGGAAGGGCATAGAGGATAAACATCTCTTGGAAATACTCTGTCTTGCTCTGTTTCAACTCTGTTGCAGCAGGGTATTCTTCAGAAACAGTAGCTGGCCGACCATTATTCTATATGGTCGACCATCTGATCAGGTCGACCGGCCATCCATTTTATCAAGCAATGGTATTTTTACAACAGAACAAAATAGATCCTAAGGCCAAAACAGAATAATTTTTTGACTGTAAACAGAGTAGATTCTGGCAACAAACAGAGAGGTTTCCGGAGGATGTTCTCGGTTGTGTACATGTGATTCCTCACCTCCTGTTCGAGTCCATTAGATTAATAGCTTTTCGATTCATATGTAATTAATTAGTTGCTACTTTCATTCGAATCTATAATAGTTAATTAATTAGTTTATTCATTTGTGTTTGTAATAATTAGTTAATTAGAACATTCATACGGACCCTCTTGTGCAAGGGCCAACTTGTAATATTTGTATGTCTTCTAACCCCCATTTCTTTCTCCATTTTATTTATATGCTTACCATGGGTGTATATAGTATCGTGTTTTCATTTCATATCATTATTATGCTTTGTATCCATTTTTTCCATACATAAGGTTCGGTTCATCATTCTTCTTGAATATCATTGTCATTTCCAACTTACTTGAACACTTGCGTTACCGCATGTTCTAAGTTGATCCATATTATATGTTAATAAGCTGAACCTAGTAGTTACATTCTTATATGTGTTGCATTAGTCACTTGCACATTAGAATCATGCCTTTTTCTAATTATATTCTTTTTTTTGGCTTGCCTCAGTTGAGTACTAGGTGAGTATTTTTGCTTTAGCATATTACATATGTGTTTGTGTTGCCATATTAAACATACTACCATAAGGCTACGTGCTTATTTGAAATGCCTCTTTAAATGCTTGTGGATGAAGACTATTTTGCTTAAGTTGGAATGACTTTGATTAGTATACATGTGAGCTCACTTTTCCTTCAAGTAGCACATATTCAAAACTCTTTTCAAACAAACATGAAATCAAAGCATTTCAAAGTAAGTGACATAGTCTATACTTGTTTGCTTCACATAGTAATGTTTAGTATATTAATAATCGGAACAAGATCATATAATGTACATATAAATCATATCATAATTAGTAGAGGCCAATCTTTGATAGAGTGAATAGGGTGCTCAATTCATGACCTTCCCCTCTCATACCTAAGTTCCCGAGCCAAGACACTTTGGTTATGACGGACGAGTAGCCTTTGACACGAGTCACGGGTTTTCTAAATTTTCCAAAACTATTTAGGTGGCGACTTTGAAATCTGGCAATGCAGTCCATTTTTGGCATCTTTGATGATTAATGGATTTTCTAAGATTTGCCAGACTTGGACTTTTATTCATTTTTTCTATTTCACATTGCACTTGTGAAATCAGAATCAGAACCACAAGAGTCTGAACTGTAAGGCTATTGTACCTGAGGGGACCAAACCCCTCCGAGGAGCGCGAAAAACCAGCTACAACCGGCTAGCTATAACCAAGACCAGATATCGAACAACACAGAAGACATCCGCCCGGACATCCTAGTGGACTGCCGGATGGTTAATTTTAGTACAACGACTATTTTTAATGTTATGATTGTCAACATCCTTATTTGAACCAGACCCATCATTCAACGATCTAAACAAAGTATGGGAAATGAAAACTACACAAGTTAGACAACATAAGTTTACCAAAAATGCCACCTTCCTCTTTAATGAGCAACGGTCAAATTGTTGGATATACAATTCATCTAAATATAGCTTCAGCTTCGAAAAACATAAGAAGCCAAGAAAATTTCTTTGATTGAATCATCAATCTCAAACTCACTCTGAGAGATATTTGAAGTATTCATCTTTGATTCATTCATCTTATTCAGAAATTAAATGTAGAGCTTAGCTTTGTGCTTATTTGCCTTGAGGGTTTTTGTTTAAAAAAATGTGAGCCTTCATATTTACTGTGATATCCATCTGATATACTTGATAGTCATCTGTTATAACTGTTGTACTAGAACATAATTTTCATTGGGTAATTGTTAGTTTTAAATTGAAGAAACCCATTCACCCCCCTCTTAGGTTACTTTTGGGTAACAAGCTCGATTGGACCACTTTTTTTTCATTTTTTTAATCATTTTTTTTTAATTCTAAACATATCTTAATAAAAAGTTGTATTTATAATTTCTTCTGAAAGAAAACCATCTCCTATCTAAAGAAACCCCATTTTTGACGGCCCTTAAGACTTGGGCGCCACTGATTGATCACTCAATGATGAATGTATACGCTTGTTAAATACTTGACTTCCTCAGCAGGAAACCTCAGTGTTGAACCTACAAACCTTGTGCCTTGTTTTGGACCAAAATAGTGTTTTTCCAGGCCTGAGCATCCTGCAGACCCGCTAGTGTGGCATGCCGTCCACTAATATGGCCTGTCGGCCACTAGTGCAAAAAAATAGATATTTTTTACCAACTGTCCCTACAGATGCATGCACCATTCCAGTTGTATTTGTAAGGATAGTTTTGAGGGTCTCTCATATATTTTTATTGAGAGGTTAGAAAAATTTTGGGAATTTAGAAAATTTTTGAGAGCAAAATTTTGGAAATTTTTTCTCTCTCTCTACAATTCTCTTTCTCTCTTGCAACTTATATAACCTTTGCCTAAACACTCTAAACCAAACCTAGAGAGTTCCTTGCTGAGGTGAGTTGAGCTTGTATTTTAGCTCTTGAGGCACTTGAGAGTGTGAAATTTACGGTTTGTAACTCAAGGAATCATTCCTCTTCAAGAGGTATACATTCTAGTGCTTTTGTGCCATCTCTACACTACTTGTTTTTCTATCTTTTCTTGCTGTTTTTGAGTTGTTTATAACCTGTCTTTTTGGGCTAAAACTTGTGGTTTAAGGCTATTAAGGGTAGAGGGGTTGATAAACCTTCTTTGAACCTTGCTTCTAAGGCCTTTTCCCTTGTGTTTCCCACCTTATCATCAATTTTTTTTGAGCTTTTTACCACTGATTTTCAGAGGTTTTTTAGAGGAAAAAAAAAATCATGTTTTGAAGTCTCAGAAGTGGAGGGGTTAGTCTTCCCTTCTTGTGCTCGTGTGCTAGTTTTAATCCCTCAATATTTTAGCTAGTTGTTGTAGTTGTTTTTGTCTTAATTCCAGCACTTTTTTGGACTGTTTTAGGTCTTTTTTTTGTGATTTAGCTTCATTCATGCTTTGTATAGTATGCTTATAGTGTAATAGTTCTCATAGGCTTGGTGGTTTAGTAACCTATTTGAATTAATAGTATTTATTTCTTACTTTCCATACTTGTGTTCACCTCTAAGTATCTCTGCAACCTCCTCCATTTCTTGGTTTTTCTTTTGCTTTCAGAGTGGTTTCAAACCGATTGTCTGTTTAAGGTTGAGGTTGAGGTTGTTGTGCTTAATGATTTAATCCCTTTGGGGGTACATTACCAATGACATGACATCTCCCTCATGCCTAAAACAACATTTGGTTTGGTATTTCTCTCTATTAGTGGACTTAAAGCTCATTATTGGACTCAATGGACTAAGGAATGAAAAGTAATTAAAATGAAGTAATAAAAACTTGGACTAAAATGGAACAAGATAATAAGGTAATTTGGTGTTCAATCGGAAGTTAATTGAACACATGGAGACTTGAGTCATTTCATACTTGTTAGTAATGAAATGGTTCAAGTTTCCAAGGTCAACCACTTCTCTTGATCAAACCATGATAGAGAGGAGGTTTTTTAGAGTCTTTTATTGTGCATTTATTGAAATTGTATCCCTTGGTTCATAAGTCATCACGTAATGAATTTGCGCCGATTGATGGCTTGCGAATCGAGCCTATCACTCCTTTGAGCTATTTGATGATAAGGAGGGGTAGGGTGGACAAACATCCCCTTAAAACGCTCTGTTTGTGCTCTGTTTGTTCTCTGTTGCTGCAAAGAAGAACCAACATTGATGGCAGACAAGCCACTTTCACTAGACGACAGGCCACTATTAGTGGCCGGCCGACCACTACTTCTGGGTTGCCAGCTACTTTTCAAGGCAGGCAGTGTCCTTTTTCCAGCAGAGCAGAGGCTGAGCTGGAAAAACATGTGTAATTTTCTAATTGAGCAACAGAGACATTCTGGTAGCAAAACAGAGAGCATTATCGAGTAGAAATCCACATCCATACATGGGCCATCCCTTGATTCTCAAGATCCGTCAAAGTGATGTTGTAATATTAGTATGTTATGCTTGGAGTAGCGAATTTGTAACTAATTAGTTAGAATAACTAGTTAGTTTTGTGTTATACTTATTTAATTAGCTAGAATAGTTAGTTAAATTTGTTGTTGTAATAATTAGTGAATTAGCTAGTGTAGTTAATTTACTTCATTTAGTTTGTAATAATTAATTAATTCATAGTAGTTAGCTAGGATATTTATTCAGACCCTCTTGTGCGATGGCCAAATATGTAATAATGTGTATGTCTTCCAACCCCACGTCTTTCTCCTTTTTATTTACTTGCTTATAATTGGTAGTTTAGAACATCATGTTTCTTTTTGTATTACCCATGTTTGCATCCACTTGTCTTGCATGCATCGAGGCTCGGTTCATCATTCTAACAAGCATTGTAGTTTACATACTTCGTTGAAAACATGTTAAAATGCATGCTATCAAATTGATTCATATGCCATATTAGTAGCCGAGTCTATTAATTACATCTCACATGTCTTGCATTAGTCATGTTGCATTATTAGGAGCATGCATGTTTTCTAACTCTTTTGTTCTTTTTGGCTCACTTCGGAGTACTAGGTAAGCTTTTATTTACTTTAGCATATCATATGCGTGTGATTGTTGCCGTGTTTAGCATGCTTGCCATGACGCTAAGTGCTTCATTAATATACTTGCTTGAATGCCTGTGGATGAAGGCTAATTATTTGAATTGGAATAAATTGGAGTAATGTACATATGAGATCACTTTTTCAAGTGGTACATATTCGAAACAATTTTCAAAACAAACATGAAATCAAAATATTCTAATTTTTGCAAATTAGTCTATACTTGTGTGCATTACATAGTAATGTTAGCCTAATAACCGGAACAAGAGCATATAATGTAAATAAGATTCACATCATGATTAGTAGAGACCAATCTTTGATCGGGCGAGTGGGGTGCTCAATTCATGACCTCCCTGTAACATGCCCGGGGGGTACCCGCGCGTGTTAAACAGTTCGGACTCCCGAGATCTCTTTGATCTCAATGTCTCACGAGTGCAATGTGAAACGTAGATGAGAGTCCAGATTTGGCAACTTTTATTGAAAATCCATTTTATTGCAATTTTGTCAAAAATGGACTGCGTCATCAGATCTCAGAGTCGCCACCTAATATTTTGGGAAATTAGGAAACCCATGACTCGGTGCCAAGGCCACTGTTCGTCGTAACCAAGGATGCTTGGTTCGGAACCTTAGGTATGAGAGGGGAAGGTCAATAATGAGCACCCCCGCTCACCCGATCAAACGATCGGCCTCTACTAAACCATGATATGACTTTTATTTTCTTTATATGTCCATGTTCTGATTATTTTAGTAAATCCTAAAATTTACTATGTGAAGCATACAAGTATAGACTAGTTTGCTCAAATTGGAACAATTCAACTTCATGTTTGTTTTTCGAATAGGGTTTGAATTTGCCACTCGACAAAGTGGGCTTAAAACGTACATTTATTGAATTATTCCAATTTAAACAACAAGCCTTCATCCACAGGCATTCATACAGTTATATCACTTAAGCAAATAGCCACATGGTAGGATGCAAAACATAGTAAGAAAAACACACACAAATGGGATGCTAAAGCATAAAAACTCACAGATTGACCGACGTCCCTCGAACAGCTACAAAACAAAGGTTAGTAAAATATGCATGATCTTATACACAGAATCCTAATGCAATTCACTCACGAGATGCACTAAAGATTTGGCTTCTAGAATATGGCATGTGAATCATCTCAAAACATCTGGTAGCACACAGAATCATGGGATAATCAATTGAAGCATAAAGATGCAAATTTAGCCAAATCTTATGCATGGATCATGGATGTAAAGCAGGGATATGCATGACATGTCAAGATATATACATACACACAGTTAGGGAAAGCGATAAAAGAATGGGATAGAAAGAAGCGGGGTGGGGGAATTATTACAATACTTGAATTATTACAGATCCGATGAATGAGAGAGAGAGAGAGAAAAATAAAATAAAATAAAACCTCACAACACTCAAAATCAAAATAAAATAAAAGACTTCATCATTGGCACATTCCACTTCTTTTCGCATGTCCCGGTTTCCGCGACACCACATGATTCACATTTTCCAGATTCAAGCGGCAGACCAAGGAACGGATTTGAAATCTGACTCGTATGGCTTATAGGGAAATCACTATTGGATGATGTGCAAATTTCCTTTCGTGGGATAAAGAACATCAACTCAGTCACCCATTGGCACATTCCACTCCTTTTCTCCACAGAAATTGGGCCCAACAAGTAAGCCCAAATTATGAAGCCCAATGTTTTTCCACCAGTTTCTTTAGAAATAACAATAAGTCATGGGTCCACAATGAACCAAACAACCCACGGCCAAACTCAATTTCAGTAGCCCATTTCTTAAATTAAACATGGACCCAAGACACCACTCAAAAATTGTTGAGCCAACCACAACATGGCCCAACCCAAATGACAAATAAACCCACTGATAAACCCGTGTGTTGTTCTCTTTTTTGCCGCAAAATGGGTCTCTCTTTTAGAGAGAGAGAGAGGGGGCCGTGTGGATGGTGTGCATGGGTAGTGTGTGTATGTGCATGTGAGGTGGTGTGGATCAAGGTCAGTGGGTGTGTGCTCTAGAGAGAGAGAGAGAGAGCTGGGTCTCTCCCTCCCCGTGTGCATGCATGTGTGTGAAGTATGCTATGCATCCGTGTCTGTGCTGTGTAGTGTGCGTGCATGGGTGTCGTATGTATTAACAGTGTGTGTTACAGTGGTGCCGTGCATGGGAGTGTGATAAAGAGAGAAGGGAGAGAGCTGGGTTAGTCTGCCGTGGTGTGTGGGTGTGTGCAGCTACTGCCGTGAGGGAGAGGAGAGTGAAGAGAGAGAGTGCCATGGGTGTGTGGGTGTGTTATGCATGGGTCTTAGAGAGAGAGAGGGAGTGCCGTGGGTTAGAGAGAGAGAGAGAAAAAGATAGGTGGGTTGGGTGATGGTGTGGTGTGATCGGGGAGAGAGAGAGAGGTGCCCAGATGGTATGCATAGTGAAGTGGTATGAGTGTGTGGTGTGTCAAGGTGGTGCCGTGCTCGTGAGAGAGAGAGACCCGAGAGAGAGAGATTGTGTGTGTGTGGTGATGTGCATGCATGAGTGAGTGTATGCACCGTGTGTTAGTCTAGTGTGTGCATCAGTGCATGGGTGTGTTCTGGGTTTGCATGTGGGTTTGCCGTGGGTATGGCTGGTTTGGTGAAGATGGGTCTTCTCATGGTGATGGCAGTGTGTGGGTGTGAGTTTGTGTTGTGTAGTGCCTGTGCATGCATGAGTGAGTAAGGTGTGGGTTGGTGAAGATGGTGGCTGGTGTATGGACTGTGGTGTGAGGGAGAAGGAGAGCCGTGTGTTTCTCTCTCCCCCCTCAAGCCGTGTGTTTCTCTACATTTTTCTTAGAGAGAGAGAGAGACAGTGGGGAGTGTATCTTGTGTCTCCTCCTTTCTTCTTTTCATCTGTGCATGTATCATCCGTGTATGGTGTCTCCTTTCTCCTCCACTTCCTTTTCTTTTTCATTTCTTTCCCACCTTACCAACTCCTCCACCCACTCTCAATTATTCCTCCACAATCTTCTTCTTTTTTTTTTTTTTTTTTTTCTTTTTTTTTTTTTTTTGTTTTTGACCCACCAAAAATGCTCTCTTTTTTAAAAACAAACACTCCACGACAACACCTAATTATTATGGCCATACCCCACCACTAATTTTCTTTTTTATTTTTTATTATTATTTATTTTTATTTATATATATTTTTTATTTTTTTATTTTCTTTTTGTTTTAAAAATAGTTCAATTTAGAAAACACACTTAAAAGATATGCACACACCTAATTTAATACACACACATAAAATGATAAAACACACATAAAATTATAAAACACTACAAATTACCAAAATATTAGTGATGGCCAAAATAGGTGAGGTTGGTCAAAATAAAATGCCCAAGTCTTAGGGCCGGTCAAAATGGGGTGTCTACAGTTGCCCCTCTTTGACAGAGCTCGAAGTCATGAAATGACGTGAGTGAATGTCAAAGCCAGAAGACGACCCTTTTTGACAAGGCCGTAAGACTTGGGTAATCACACAAAATGCAATGCATGTGGTTGAACCCGAAGGTTGCCTACGTATCCCTTTGCAAGGAATCAAACCAGCGTAGTTCAGGGGGCAGAATGCAAATGATATGCTCAAAATGCTGTTTGAAAGTTGGACTTACACGCTTCGCGAAGCCGGTTGTTTGAAAATTCATGATTTATGCAAGAGAGGAAAGACCTCAACCAAGAGAAATCAACATCCTAACACGTCTCACGCGAAAGGAGGAAAGATGGTGTAAACAACAGACGCACCTGATGTTTTTAACCGAGTGAATCAACAACCTAACGCGTCTCACGCGAGAGGAGAAGGGGTGGTGTAAACAGACAGGCGCACCTGCTATTATTAACCGAGTGAATTAACAAACTGACGCGCTTCACGTGAAAAGAGGAAGGATGGTGTAAACATCAAGCGCACCTGATGTTTTTAACCGAGTGAATCAAAGACCTAACGCGTCTCACGCGAGAGGGAAATGGGTGGTGTAAACAGACAGGCGCACCTGCTGTTGTTAACCGACTTGGGTGGTGTTGAACAGACAGGCGCACCTGACTGGTGATAACCGATTTGGGTGGTGTTGAACAGACAGGCGCACCTGACTATTGATAACCGATTTGGGTGGTGTTGAACAGACAGGCGCACCTGACTGTTGAT
>JAPPVO010000257.1:0-26576 GCA_030407325.1 Camellia japonica
GAGTGTACTCCTACCCGAACTTCCGAGGGATAGCCTTTGCTTCCATTAGTTGCCGAAGAAGGAGTGTACATCTACTCTGGCCTCTAAGAAACAACCTTGCTTCCGCTTGAACTTCTGAGGAACAGCCTTGCTTCCGCTCGAATTTTCGAGAGATAATCTTTACTTTTGTTGTTGCAAGCTTGGTAGACCCGATTGCCTTCCAAAGGGATCTTTCTTGCCGAAGTAAGGGTGTGTGCTACTATTCGGACTCCAGAGGGACAACCTTGCTTCTGTTTAGACTTTCGAGGGATAGCCCTTACTCTCATCAATGAGGGTTCTGAAGGCCCCGAGGTTGTGGATTTCATACAAGAATTTATTTTCTCTCATCAATGCGGGTTCTGAAGGCCCCGAGGTCGTGGATTTCATATAAGAATTCATTTTCCGAGTATACAAGATTCAAGTGGGTCATTTTCTCAAATTATAGTATTTCACATTAAAAAATTCAGTTTATAGATGGCTCAGACTGTGGATAGAGTAAAGTTCAATAGCAAACTTCAGGCCCAATATCCGAACTGTTTTACATTTCTCATCTGTAACAAGATTCAATGGATTATCATGCAAGTTACAAGAATGTTCCTCCCAAGTCAATGTTCATAGCTCAAAATTTCTTTGGCAAGTTTCAACTCAAAAGACTATTTAAGCAAGTCCCACAGCATATTCCAAGAATTCAAAGCCCAAGCAGTTGTTGATTTATCCAAATTCATGGATTAAATTATTTTTATCACTCTCAAGCTTCACAAATGTCAGTATCGGTGGAATTTAAAATCACAAGCATTAAGGCCTAGTAGATCTAAATTCATGAATATAAAAATCCATCAAAACAAGAAGGGAAGGTGGGTTTGAACAAAGCTTACCCACAGATCTGAGAAGACAACAACAGATTTGAAGTAACAATGGCCAAACGTCAGAGATGGAGAATAATGAAAACTGAAGCTGAGCAATACTAAGCAAGACCACACATGTCGTGTTGAACGGGCGAACGTATGTGGACGGCGTTGGACAAAGTCGAGGCCAGAGGCAATAGTGGTGATGAAGAGGATTCAGCAACCACACACATCACGTTGAGTGGGCGACATGTGTGGTCGGCGCTGGAACAGTTGAAGCCAACGGTAAAGTTGTAGCAGAGAGGGGCCGACAGCAGCCTGGGTCGCAACGTCTTCGGATCAAAATTACATAAATTAAAGTTCAACAGTGTATTACCCATCTCAAGCCAAAAATTGAAAGATTCAATATCAGGGCATTTTACTTCTCTCAATGACCAAGCATTTAATAGGGGTTCATTCAAGTTTTATTTTCTTTGATAGTGAGCAGCAATAAGCAAATCAAGATTCACAATATATATCAGATGTAGAGATTCTGAAATTGGTTTTTTCAAAAAAAAAGACTTCCACTAAAATTAAAAGAAATTTAAAGAGCTTACCCACAAGCTTACAAAAGCAATGAGAAGAATAAAGATCAAAAGCGGCGTAGGCCGAGAATGGCGCACGAAACAGTGGGCAGCTAGGCAAATCGACACCGCGCTGAGTCGGCGGTATGGTCGGCGTTGATTAACCACGGCCAGAACCAATGGCAATGGGTTTCAATGGGTATGAAAGCAGGGCTGAGATTCATGGGTTTGGAGCTCTGATAAATGTTGCTAAGCTAAGAAGGAACACCAACAATAAGCTGAATGGTGCTTGACAAGACCACGCTGTAAGAAATTAAAGTACATGTAATCATATAAATAATGCGGAATTAAACTTTGTAGGATCTTGAATTCAATACAACTCAAGAACAAAACGAACATACCTTTGTCTGCCATTGAATTAGAGAAGTTGAGAAAATACCCCTAATAGTTGAACCTTGAATTCTTGGCTCACCTTCTTCTCTCTGTCTCTCTTAATTAGGATGACTATAGAACTTAGAGTGATGGAAAACTTATATCTCATAAGGAGAGTCACCCATCCTTATATAGAGGAGAGAAGAGGGCCAGATAAACTCTATCAGAAGAATCCCTATCCATCAAGGTTTCCTTCTTATCTTAGAAGAGTAGTAATATCAAAATTCTAATTACTAAACTTTATCTCAAATATTGGCTTTATCTAATTGTAGAGTCCAAATAAAATAAAACACGTAAAATATATGTGGGCTATTGGGCCACACCAGAAAATAAATCCAACATTCTCCCACTTAGCCCATTAAGCCGATTATGATGCAACTATGAGTTTATTTCAAAATATGCAATTTATAAAAATTTTGACTCATTGGATTCCACACTAAAAACTTTGACACGTGATCACGAATTTTTTAAAAATAGCCAATAAGTTCAGATATATTAGAGACTATAATACTGTGATTACTTCAGATCACCAATGTGAGTCATAGCGGTTATATAACATTTATGTCATATTTCCTTCTATGCAACACACCATCGATAACCTTCACTAACCCAGTCCATTATCGGGATATGTAATTATTTGCCTGAAAGGCCCTGCAATTTGTCTTGTTAAGACACTTCTTGTTTATCAACATTCATATTAATGTGTACACACACTTTTAGAAACAGGAAAAATAGAAACAAAATTAGTATTGCACAAATAGTGTTAAATAAAATAAGCACTCAAGATTGACCATACACATCGTGGGTTGCTTAAAAGACTCATCCAGATAACATGCTCTTTGTATGTCTTTGGTGGCAATCCCTTTGTGAATGGATCAGCAATCATAAGAGAGGTGCTTAAGTTTTCAATTAACACTTGTTGTTTCTGGACTCTTTCTCTAACGACTAAGTACTTTACTTCCATGTGTTTGGAACCACTGGAGTACTTTCCATTCTTAGAGAAGAAAAAAAAAACCGTTGCGGTATTGTCACAATATATCTTCAGCGGCCTGGCAATCGAGTCAACAACACCAAGTCCTGAGATGAAGTTTCGCAACCATAAAGCATGATTTGTAGCCTCAAAGCATATGGAATGTTCTTCATTTGTTTTGTTTCCAAATCATTCCTTAGACACTGTTTTTCACTTAATTTATCACCCTTCATGATGGGTTCATCACCGGCTGAACAAAACTGTATATTAAATCTCTCCAAAATACGATCAATATATCCTTTCTGAGATAGTCCTAGCAATTCTTGAGATCGATCCCTAAAGATCTCTATGCCAATAGCATAGTTTGCTTACCCATATCGACCATTTTAAAATTCTTGGAGAGATATTCCTTGGTTTCATGCAATAAGCCAAGGTCATTACAAGCTAACAAAATGTCATCCACATATAGCACCAAAATAATGAACTTACTCCCACTGACCTTCAGATATATGCACTGATCAACTACATTTTCCTTAAATCCAAAGGAGGTAATGATATCATTAAATCTTAAATACCATTGCCTAGAAGCTTGTTTAAGGCCATATATGGATTTCTTTAATTTGCAAGCTAAATGTTCTTTACCTTTTTTTGCAAATCCTTCTAGCTGCTCCGTATAAATTTCTTCATCCAAATTCCCATTCAGAAAAGCAGTTTTCACATCCATTTGATGAAACTCTAAGTCATAATGAGCTACCAATGCTAGGATGATTCTAAGCGAGTCCTTCTTTGATATCGGAGAGAAGGTCTCTTTATAGTCTATGCCTTCTCTTTGAGTAAAACCCTTAACAACAAGTCTGGCTTTAAATCGTTCGATATTGCCTTTCACGTCGTGCTCGGTCTTGAATACCCATTTACACCCGACCTTTTTATAATTATTAGGCAATTCAACGAGATCCCAAACACCATTCTGTTCCATGGATTTTAACTCTTCATTTATAGCATTGACCCATTTAGTAGAATCATCACTATTCATGGCTTGTGAAAATGAGACTGGATCTTTGTTAATCCCAATATCAAAATCAGATTCCTGTAGATACACCATGTAATCATCTGGAATTGTAGGCTTTCTTTTCCTCTGAGATCTTTTCAGAACTGCCGGTTATAGTGGTTCTACAATATTTTCAATTGTGGTATCTTCATGAAGTGGTGAAACATGAGGTGGTGAAAGATTTTCATTATGTTGTTTGTTTCCCTCAGGCTGTGGAATAGTCTAAAGAACAACAATTTTTCGATAAGGGTCAAATGTTGGCACATCCACCCTGATTTCTTCGAAATTCACCACTCGTGTTTTCTCACTCCCACTAATTTCACCATTCTCTAGGAATCTAGCATTACCAGTCTCCACTATCCTTGTACTGTGATTAGGATAATAAAATTTGTACCCTTTAGACTTGTCTGGATAACCAATGAAATATCCAGATGTTGTTCTTGAGTCCAACTTTCTCTCTTGTGGGTTAAAGATTCTTGCCTCTGCTGGACACCCCAAATATGTAAGTGGCTCAAACTTGGTTTCTTACCCGTCCATAACTCAAAAGGAGTTGTTGGAACCGCCTTACTAGGAACCCTATTTAAGATATACATTGCAGTCTTTAAAGCTTCATCCCACAGTGAAATAGGTACAATTGAGTAACTTAACATACTCCTAACCATATCTTTAAGTGTACGATTATGCCTTTCAACAACTCCATTCTACTGTGGCGTACCAGGCATTGTATATTGAGCACGAATGCCTTTCTTTTCTAAGAATTTGGCAAATGGGCCAGGATTTTGGCCTAACTCATCACATTTACCATAATATTCACCACCCCTATCTGATCTCACTATTTTAACCTTTCTATCTAATTGTCTCTCGACTTCAGTTATGTACACCTCAAGGATGTCAACAGCCTGAGACTTTTCATGAATTAGATATACATATCCATAACGTGAGAAATCATCCATAAATGTGATGAAATATTTTTCACCACTAAGGCATGGGATGTTGAGTGGTCTACAAATATGTGTATGAATTATCTCAAGAAGCTTATTACTTCTTGTGGCACCCTTCTTGGTATATCTGGTTTGCCCTCTTTTAATGCAATCTACACCAACCGTCTATGCCACAAGATTGAGGATTTTTCATTAGTTAAACCACGTTTTAAACCAATATTCGAATGCAGAGTTACTAATGATTGTGCAAACTCATGATTTAAGGCAATTTTATATAAAGCATCACATAAATTACTAGAACCAATCATTAAACATTAAATTGAGTTTTTCACAATTAAATAAAACTGAATATCCAACACGATCTAATTTGGATAACGAAACTAAATTCCTAGAAATTGAAGGAACATAAAAAGTGTCTTCTAGATCCATCTGATGACCCGTCTCTATGATCAGTCAATAGGTTCCTATATCTACGACTTCAGCTTTGAGACGGTTCTCCATATAGACAAATCTTCCACTTTCCTTCGATTTTCTAGTTAAGAGGTATCCTTGCATGGAATTTGTAATGTAGGTCGTGGCCCCAAAGTCAATCCACCAAGTGTTAGAAGGTACTTCAGCAAGATTTGATTCATAACAAACAAAAGAAAATTTCTTACCTTTCTTTTCGAACCAAGCCTTTCACTTGCTGCAGTCTTTCTTCACATGTCCCTTCTTGCCACAAAAGTAGCACTTGACAGTGAAACCATTCGGAGCATGTTTTTCTTCCCCAGGTCCATTCTTTTGTTGGGTTGATTTTTCTTTAATTTTACAAACTTACCCTTCTTTTTCTTTAGAGCTCCATGAGTTACGGCCAATGCAGTTTGACGTCCTTCCTCCCTCAACCTCACTTCCTCCTAAATGCACATATTAGTCAATTTATTTAAGCTCCACTTATCTTTATTGGTGTTATAGTGAATTTTAAATGCGCCAAACTTTGATGGAAGTGAGTTGAGAATAAACTGCACGAGGAAAGTTTCATCAACTTGCATCCCTAAAGTTTTAAGCTTTGCAGCTTTGTCAGCCATATTGAGGATGTGATCCTGAACTCCTCAGTTGCCATCATATTTCATTGTTGTCAATTCAACCATAACAGTGCCAGTAAGTAAAGGGACGCCCGATGCAAGAGAGTGCAATGGGGTGAGAACTGTCACTAAAATAAGATAGAACATGTGGCGTCCCAAATTTTACCCTAAAGGTTAGGGCAACGTCACTAAAGAGTCCTTTGGTCAATAACCAAGTAAGATCCCAAGAAGGTCGGAGGAGTCAATATAGCCTTCCTTCTAAGTCCAATTACCTTAGATAGCAAGCTATCTTTTTGACAGATCTTAAGAGGTATTAACACAAGGTCTCATAAGTAACATGAAAATAAGCATAAACAATATACATCTTAGAGCTTTGAGAATTATAATGATGAACTATTGATATCACATAAGTCTTTCCTTTGGGCAAAACTTAGGTATATCTATTGTCCACTTCCCAAGACTCACTTATATAGGTCTAAAGTAATTTATGCAATTTTTCAGTTAGTCATGTTACCTTTGGGTATTCAATTCTAATCTGTCAAATTACACAAGTTACATTACCCTACCCAGTTCATTATTATTTGAAAGTGACTTTCCTTTGGACTAGTCTCAATCTTCTAATTATAACTGTAATTGAGAATATTATCAACATTAATGTTACTCTTTTAACAATTCTTTTATGTAGTTATATATTCATAAGTTTTACAGATCTAGGCCACTTTGGCAGCTACTAAATTAGTAAACCCTATGAATACGGAACTAACCAACAATATTCTCTATTCATTAATTTGAGTTATTTAATTATCATTAATTCAATCACTATTTAATGAAATCACTATTTTTGATTTCTGGAATTTCTTTTATGTGATTGCAATTACCAATATGATAATAATAATAACTCTAGACGAACATAAAAAAAAAAAAATATATATATATATATATCAAATTATGCAATATGACAATCATGAATATTTCATATAATGGTCAATAAGAATTACACCTAATATGAATTAACCACTTCAATATTTAATATTCAATGTCATAAAATTATATCATGATATCAATTTAAATCATGAAAATATATAAATATCAACAATAATAGACAATAAGTGTACATAATTAGACAAGGTAAAAATATAATTATCTAACGAAATACTGTCAAATAAATATATTTATTTAATGGACCGAACGATTCAACAAAATTCTAAAATTGCCTTTAATCTACGCATTTTGTCAAAACGGCAGGCAATATAAATATTACATTCAATTTAGTGTCATATTATAATGATTATAAAAATTATTATTACTAAAATTAATAATACATCGAAATAGGCATATTACACGTTTATCAGTAGTTCTCTTTTAAATGCCCTAATACATCCTTCTCTTTCAGTTTTCCACTCAAATATGTGTGCATATTGAAAATTTGTAACGGAAGGCCTCTATCAAATCTATTTTCTTTTTGATGGGCAAAAGATAATACCATGATAAAAATTACATAACAAGACATCCTCAAGAAATTGTCAATAATCTTCTTTTTGATAATAAAAATGGATGTACCATTTTATAAATAATTATAATAATATTCATAAATATATTATTTCAAGGTGTATTGATTCACAAAACTAAAGCTCTAATACCACATGTAAGAAATTAAAGTATATGTAATCATATAAATAATGCAGAATTAAACTTTGTAGGATATTGAATTCAATACAACTCAAGAACAAAACAAACATACCTTTGTCTGTCATTGAATTAGAGAAGTTGAGAAAATACCCCTAATAGTTGAACCTTGAATTCTTAGCTCACCTTCTTCTCTCTGTCTCTCTTAATTAGGATGACTATAGAACTTAGAGTGATGAAAAACTTATATCTCATAAGGGGAGTCACCCATCCTCATATAGAGAAGAGAAGAGGGTCAGATAAACTCTATCAGAAAAATCCCCATCCATCAAGGTTTCCTTCTTATCTTAGAAGAGTAATAATATTAAAATTCTAATTACTGAACTTTATCTCAAATATTCACTTTATCTAATTGTGGAGTCAAAATAAAATAAGACATGTAAAATATATGTAGGTTATTGGACCACACTAAAAAATAAATCCAACACACACGCATGCAGCGTTGAGTGGGCGGCGTGTGTGGTCGGTGCTAGGCAGTTAAGGTCGGAAGTAGCAGCGATGTGGGTAGGTGGTTCTGAACAACCAAAGCTGGAGTAGAGAGAGGCCGACGACAGCTTGAGGTCACGGCATTTGTAGTAGGTGGAGCTGTGACAGGACGTGAGCAGCACGAGCCAACAGCAACTGTGATGAGCTAGTGCCGACACTGGCCAACTACGGTAGTAGTGTGGGTCTTTGGTTTAGCGGCCGCAAAGCTTCGTTCAAGAAGAAGAAAGCTGGGTTGGTCTCTATTTTAGAGACCGAGTGTGCGCCGCTGGGTTTCGAAAAAAGAAAGAGAGAAGAAAATTGGGTGGCCTCTGTAGAGAGAGAGGAAGGGCCAGGATGGCTGCATCAAAAAGCAAGGACAATTGATTAGGGTTTTGTCCTTTTCTTTAAATATTAAAAAAAAAAAAAAAAGGTACGATTCCTTGAATATTCTCTCAATTATGCTGTGTATATATATAGGAAAGGCGAAGTAGGTTACCAATTTCAAGAAAGGTTAATTAGAATAAAAAATAATGAAGAGAGATGTCGTGGGCCCAAGCAAAGTCATGTTTGACTAATATATATATATATATATATGTGGGCCTTATCTTTCAAGAATAAAAAGGATAATGAAATGATGATGCCGGGTGCTTTGACGAATTTAATCCTTGATCTTTTTTGATGGATGGATTATTTAATATTCAAAATTTTGATTATTCTTTGAGAGAATAAATGAAGAGTATGAAAGTGTATATGGGCTAAACATAGTCCAAAGATAACAAAAATTAAAGGCACAAAAGTGTGTTTGCCAAACATAGCATAAAAAAAAATTAAAAAAAAAATTACTTTTTTTTTTATTAATTGTCAATCTTATTCATAAGTTATGGTGATTCATCGTTCTTATCCAAAAGTCACATGAAAACAAAATATTCCCGATGACGTGAAACGAAGTATGGCCGCAGAAATGATAATATGCATGTCCGAGAAATTTGAAATTTCCCATGCACACAAGGGGCAAATGTAAGAGGAGTTAACTTGAGCCCACTAAATTAATTAAGCCCCATCAGAAAGTCCACGATTGTTGGCTTGAATTTATCGTAAATTCAAGATTGGTGGGCTTGGATTAATCACCATCAAACGGGCCAAATCGCTCCAAGCCTTGAAAGAGTTCGGATCCATGAACTTAGAGACTTACTCAAGCTCGAACTCGAAAGGGTTCGGATCCACGAACCTAGAGATTCAAGCACTTGGTTTCAAACGGATTCGAATGCAATTTAGGAGTCGCTCCGTTAATGAGTCCCAAAACACTTGCGGGCTTGGAGCTTTCCGGGATCTACGCACCAGAATCATGAGCGTAATGGAGTTCGAACAAAGGACCTGATCTCGAGGACGGTGAGTGGAGATAAATTCACTCATCGGTTAATTTAGCCTATACCCGAGTCGAGGTGGCACGATCCTGGGGGGTCCATGAGACTCAACATTTTTTGCGGCGGGGAGTCCTCTAGGACTACCTCGACCCATTAGGATGATTAGGGATTATTGGTTAGGTGTGGCTAAGAAGAATGGTTCGCTGAGAGGTTGATCTCCTCTTCGGGGTTTTTTTTCTCATCCTCAGAGAGGTTACCTCCTCGGACAAGGTAGTTAGAGAGAATATTCCCCATGTGCCTTGCACATGGGCTCCATCTTACATCATGAGGTGTCTATAAATAGCACCCGCCCATAGCTTTACAAGGGATGAATTTTGGAGAGACTATTATTGGGAAAGAACTAATTTCCCTTCTCCATCATCTACCTTGAGAGTGAAAGTGGGAGAGCCTTGCCATTATCCTCTCTCTAACTATTTTGCCTTCTTCTTCACCAAATCTCTTATCTCCATCATCTCTTTGCTTTTGTGTTCTTAGTTGTGACTATTGAAGAATCTAAGCCTCTCCTCATTTCTAAAGAATTCAAGTTTTCTTCAAGGATCTTCGAAGATCTTCGAATTTTCCAACGACGTTCTTGAACCCCCTCATACAACATCCATACATATGGTTACGAATACGATCTTACACCTGGGGCACTACATCGTTGTCTTTGGCCCCCTTAACTCGTTGTTCAAAGGAAAATCCCTCACCAAGTTTACATTTGTTTAGGCGATGATTGTTCAAAAGATGAGCCACCGAGGGCTGGAAAAGGATGATTCGACGGACTGTTCGATGGCATTCGTGCACTTATTGTGCTCGATTTGTATTCGATTGAAAATTTTCCATGGAATGTGGTGTTGGCATTCGCGAGAAGTCATCGATGTCTTGGTTGTTGCTTCAATTTCTGAGGGTTCAAGGAACGATTGCTCGCGGATGATCTTTTCATGGCCAAGTTGAGACGGAATGCGGTGTTGCCATATTCATTAAGGTTTGTGCCTTTTGTTCTATTTTTTTCCCGTTTTCACTATATATCTGTTAATGGGAAGAGTTTTGTTGCTTCCTTTTTAGCAATCTGCCTCTGATTTGTTCTTATCAAAGTTTGAGTTTGAGTTTGAGATTGACATTGAGATTGAGGTTGAGGTTGAGGTTGAGTTGTGTTTTATTTTGATTTTTGAGTGAATGATACTAATGGTTCCTATAGTTTGAGACTTGTGTCACTTTGGTCCCTGACTTTTTAATTGTGACACATTTGACCCTGAATTTTGAATATTGTTTCAAATAAGGACAATTGAACCTCCCATTGAATTTTTTAATGACAAAATCGTCAATTTGATAAAATATAATTTAATTTGATAAAAATAAATGTCAAGAAAAATATTTTTAAATTTTAAAATATTATTTCTACATACTAAAGATAAAGTTATATAAAATTGATAAATCTTTTAGGCATTCATTTTTTTTACCAAATTAATTTTTATTATGTATTTCGATGATGATCATGTAAAATTAATTTTTAAAAATTAATCATGTAATTGTTTTTAATCAATTTTATATAATTTTATTTCTAGTGGTTAGAAATAATTTTTTAAAATTTTAAAATATTTTTTTGATATTTATTTTTATCAAATTAGTTTATATTTTATCAAATTGATGATTTTGCCCTTGAAAAATTCAATGGTAGGTTCAATTGTTCTTATTTAGAACAATATTCAAAATTTAGGGTCAAATGTATCACAATTAAAAAGTTAAGGATCAAAGTGACACAAGTCTCAAACTATAGGGACTATTAGTGTAATTTGTCATTTTTACATTTCTTATCTATGTTTTCTCAATGTTCCAGTGCTCCTGATGATACCCACTCTGCTATTCCACCGCCCACAACAAGCCAAAAGAGATTTCACAGCCATCAGCCCACCCAAGCCAACCAATTGGACTAGACGGTGCACCGTTAACCCACCCAAACTAACCAATCGGGGCTCTAGGTGGCTCGATCCATGATTAATTGCCCCGTACGACTACTGTTTCCATCAGCCCACCCAAGCTAACCAATCGGACCAGACGATTGCAATGGTTGCTAACAGCGTAACATTAGTATATAAAATACACCAAAGATCCTCTAGAGATTTAATACTAAAAAATTGATGTGACTTGTCATTAAATCTCAACCATACAACACAGCACTTTAGGAAACTTTAAGAAAAAAAAAACTCTAGAGGATCCTTGCTCTATAAAATATGTGTACATAGAAGTGCTCCGACTTTTAAATCCCATTAAAACATAGGTTAGTACTTTGTATCCCCTTTGGTGCCTTATTATTATTTTTTTTTTATGCAAAGTTCAGGTATTTTGACATTGAAAGATGTTTGGGAATTCTAAATATGAAGCTCTAATAGCTCTATTAGAGTGGAAGTCTTGCTGTGATGTGATATTTTAGTTTTAATTGTTATTTTTTTAAAAAAAATTTTTTATTAAATGCCATGTCATTAGAGCTCTAAAATTAAAGAGATGAATCATTGTTCTTTTGACATCATATTTGTATGTAGTGGAACACTTTCATTGTTTGGTTAATACTGAACTCTTGTATGTAAGCTGTGCTATTGCCATTTCATGCTTGTAGTAGTGTATGTTGTGAAATTTTAATGATACCCGCAAACATATGAATCGTACAATTGGGCATTTTGGGAACATTTGTAAAAAGTCAGTTTTTTGACTTTTTAGTTTTTTTAGTCAAAAAAGTAAACTTTTTTTTATCCAAAGCACTACCCAAAAAGCTAACTTTTTTAACTAAAAAAGTCAAAAAACTAACTTTTTACTAGCTTCTCAAAACACTACAATAATATGGTTTAATGAATGCAAGGTCGAATCTAGAGGGACTTGCAATTTATGAGAAAATTAATTAAATTAAATATCAATGAATCCTAACCTAGTTAGCAAATCTTTAGTGTGATTAAAATTAATTCTAAATATGCAATAAATAAATAATTAAATAAACAAAGAAATAAATGGATTGAAGAATATAACTAATCAAATAAATTAAAACTAAGGTTTCAAATCCACACTCAAGTATACATAATAATTTTAGAAATCAATCACAATTATTATGGAAAATATTATCGTTAAATTCTTTTTAAAAATAATTATCTTAGGTACATTCTTTCTCGCCTAAATGTTCAAAATCAAATCATCTAATGTATCCACTTTCACAAATCACAATAGATGCCCAATATTGAATCAAATCATCTAATCTATCCGCTTTCACAAATCACAATAAATGCCCAATATTTGAATTTAATAAAATACTAATCAAGGCAAAGTAATTAATCAATAAATTTCAAATCATGAAAGAAACATGATTAGAAACATGATTAGATTCATATCGGAGTCAAATGGATGGAACTAACGGGCTATTGGGGTAGGGGCATCCTCCTTGCTGCTGCTTTCCTCATTACTAGAGCCAGACTCCCCTGCCTCCTCAATGTCCTCCTTTGCATCTTCAGTCTCCTCATCTTCCTCAACAGTAGGCACAGGAAGAGGTATCACTCCAGCATCTTGATGAGCTCGGGTTTGTGAGGGTCTAACATCTACATCTCCACCAGCTTCGCCCTGCAAAACAGATATTGATCAGTATTGGGCATATGCAAAACATTAGATGAAAATGAAAGTGAGCAAAACAGATTAAGTAAAACAGATATGTAACAAGGATACCTAAGGTGCTGGAGGAGAGATGCGACCTCCCGAGGCATACTGTCGGACCAGGTTCATCAACCCGACGGTGGTCCAGTAGCAGTTAGCTACATACTCTCGGGGGTACTGCATTAGAGAATACCAATGTCAGAATAGCAGAATCGTAGAACCAGAGATAGATAAGCAGAGTAAACATAAGCAATGGAAAACAAGGGTAGTAAAGCAAAAACATACCTCATGGATCCCAGGCACTAGCTGTATCGGGACGATAGCTGGCACATGGATCGAAATGATCTCTAGGTCGCAGAAGTGTAGTTAATAGGAGACCGTGGTAGGCATCTCTGGCAAACCTGGGATAGCAGCAGGGACACCTCACCCTCTTCCTCTAACTACAGGGCCACTAGTAGTGACAGCAGTAGTAGCAGAGACAACCTGTGTGATCAGAGGAGAGGACCCTTGCGGCAGATCAAACAAACTCATCATAGTCCTTATCCTCGAGTAACAGACGAGCGTCTGTGCCTTCTAGGGCTGAAATAATTAATTTTTCAAAACTAACTCATGTGTGATGGCGAAGGGAAACATTTGCCTCATGGTTTGTGGAGGCTACGTGGAGCAACAATGGATACATACAATCTATGCACGAATACCTTGACATTTGTTGGAGGTCACCCCATGTGAAAGAGGTGATTCTCATTTCCTTTTTTGTGAGCTGTTCAAAGAAGAAAAAGTTGGCAACTATAGCAGCAGACAGTCAACCCTTGATTGGAATAATAACTTCCATGTGAAATGAGTGATCACCTCCCTTGATTGGGGTAATCACTTCCATGTGAAAGGAGTGATCACCTCCATTGATTGTACATTCTTTAAATGTACTCCCTCAATAGTGTATAAATTGAGGTGAGGAGGAAATGAGAGATACACAACAAAAAATGAGAGAGACACAAAACACAGAGTGTGTTATCTGTGAGAGAGAGTGAGCTCTATATATATATATATATAGAGAGAGAAAGAGTGAGTTGAGTGTGTAATCCTCCTCTTTTATAAAATATATATAGTGTTATCGCTCCGTGGACGTAGGCAGGCTTGCCAAACCACGTAAAAATCTCTTGTGTTATTGCTTGTGTGTGTTCCTGGTGTGCCTGTGATCCCCCAACAAGTGGTATCAGAGCCCGGGTGGTGAAAAAATGAGGTTTTTCCGAAAGTACCCACATTTCGAAGTGACAGAAATCCACTTTTGAGCATACCAGGAGGAAGCTCTCGAGAAGAGGAGTTCAGAACTGCAAAGCAGAGCTCCAGAATCCATACCACGCACCCTCACGCGCCACCTGAAGAAGGCGTGTAAATCTTACTCTCAGACATGCGCCACACGCGCCGTCTGAGGAAGAAGACAAGTGGAGACGTGCATGCTTCTGACGTCAGCGTGACATCAGCCCTGAGCCGAGCCGTCGTGCCGCTGAGTTGTTGTGCTGAGCTGCTGAGCCGAAGTCGAGCTGTTGACCGAGCCGTTGACCGAGCTGTTGACTGCGCCGCTGTCGTCTGTCTGACGCCAGCCAAACAGAGTTGTGATCCAATGCTTCTCAGGCGCATCGAATTTGTCAGATCAGAACCGCACAGACTGTTTTGGCTAGATCTGAGCCATTCGAGGTCCGATCTTGGTGATCCAATAGTGATTTCCAACTATTTGGAGTGTTCCGGACACATCCGTAAGGTTAGATTTCTGTTTTGAAGCCTTTATAAAAAGAGATATGTCGATGAAGGAATCCACATCAGTTTCAGGGCCGATAATTTGACTGAACGCTTTTAATTATGCGATATGGAAGCCGCAGATGGAGGACATCCTGTATTGCAAAGACTTGTTTGCCCTATAGTGCTAAAGGGGGTTAAACCGGATCGAGACAAGGATGCGGACTGGATAAAAACCAACCGGAAGACTGTCGGTCAAATCAGACAGTGGATTGACCACAGTGTATTCCACCATGTCGCCCAAGAGACGGACGCCTATGCCCTATGGATGAAGTTTGAAGGCATGTACCAGTCCAAGACCGCACAGAACAAAACCTTGATAATGCGAAGGCTTATAAACCTGAAACTGAAGAGTGGTGTGCCTGTTGCTGAGCACACCAGTGATTTCCACAATCTTGTGAATCAGCTTGCATCAGTCAAAATGGAGTTGGAGGATGAGATGCAAGCATTATTATTGCTCAGTTCCTTATCAGACAGTTAGGAGACGTTGGTGGTTTCTCTCAGTAATTCTGCACCCAAAGGGAAGCTGACCATGGGGATGGTCACTGACGCCTTATTCAACGAGGAGGCAAGAAAGAGAGAGATGGGAAGAGAACAATCCCAAGCCCTTGTCATAGAGAGTAAAGGCAGAGATAGAGAAAGGGGCAGAGGTAGAGGAAAAAGCAAAAGCAGAGGGGGTTCACAGTCCAGACAGGGCAGCACGATGAGGTGCTATTACTGTGATCAAGAGAATCACGTTATCAAAGATTGCCCAGAGAAAAAGGCAGATAGACAAGCCAAAGAAAAGGCCAAGGGACATAGAGGTCCCTCAACTATAGCAGTTGCAGTGAATTCCTCTGACAACGAAGATGTGATGCTTACAGCCTCGTCAAAGTTGGAGACACCCGGGTGGATTTTGGATTCAGGGTGTACGTTCCACATATGTGCGAACAGAAAGCTTTTCTCCACTTACCGAAGAGTCAACGATAGCATTGTCCGAATGGCCAACAACACAGTGAACAGAGTTGTCGGCAATGGGACAGTACGGTTCCTTACGAAGGATGGAAGAAAAGTGGTGTTATCTGAGGTCCGACATGTGCCAAGAGTACGGAGGAATCTAATCTCCCTGAGTATGCTAGATCTGAAAGGAAATTGTTTCTCATCTAGTGGCGGGGTTCTCTATGTACGCAGAGTCGATAGAGAAATGTTGCAAGGCAAGTTGTGCAACAAACTGTACAGACTAGAAGAAGAAGTTTTGACAAAGACAAGTGCTATCAAATGCCAGTCGAAGGGTACAAAGAGAAAGCATACGCAACCAAAGCATATGACTGAGCAAGGTTTTCATCAGGAATGGCGAAAAAAGTGAACGGGAATGCAAGGAGGCAGTTCGAAGGTGCACAAATCTGAGATAGTGAAGCCAATCTTGAAGAAAGCTCAGAGCAAAGAAACCAAGTTGACAGAGACTGTGTTGGTGAAGAAGAGAGTTTCTTTTGCTCCCGTGTTAGAGACATTTTGCAATCTCTCCAAAGATACATGGAATGGAGGGATGCAATCTCGAGTCACAAAGTGAGCTTTGCAAGGCACTCCAGTAAAGGGGTGCAAGCACTGTGCACAGAGTTGCATAATGGTAACTTGTACAGACCAGTGAAAGTTGTCTTGGCAAAAGGGCTAACTGTCAAACATCAGTTTGGACGTACAAGTGAGACAGAACCGAACATTAGGGATTGCAGCACAGACAGCAGGCGTATGAGATCGCTGGGAAGTTGTTATGAAGTGCAGAAGGCAAAGACTGGTTGTTCATAAATAAGCTCCGAGCAAGAAAAATTGAAGATTTTGATATGTCAAACTCTGAAATTTTCTAGTTACTCCCGTGTTCATCGTGCAAGGAGTTGCACGGCAATACAGGGTATCCCGAAGCAGAGGGTGCAGGGCATCCAATTAGGGGGTACTGGATACCTTGGCAACAGGTTTTGTTGCGGATCACCTCACATGGGCTGAGGGGGTGATTGTTGGAGGTCACCCCATGTGAAAGGGGTGATTCTCATTTCTTTTTTTGTGAGCTGTTCAAAGAAGGAAAAGTTGGCAACTATAGCAGCAGACAGTCAACCCTTGATTGGGGTAATCACTTCCATGTGAAATGAGTGATCACCTCCCTTGATTGGGGTAATCACTTCCATGTGAAAGGAGTGATCACATCCATTGATTGTGCATTCCTTAAATGTACTCCCTCAATAGTGTATAAATTGAGGTGAGGAGGAAGGGAGAGATACACAGCAAGAAGTGAGAGAGACACAAAACACAGAGTGTGTTATCTGTGAGAGAGAGTGAGCTATATATATATATAGAGAGAGAGAGTTGAGTGTGTAATCCTCCTCTTTTATGAAATATATAGTGTTATCGCTCCCGTGGACGTAGACAGGCTTGCCGAACCACGTAAAAATCTTTTGTGTTATTGCTTGTTCCTGGTGTGCCCACGATCCCCCAACAACATTGGCGCAATATCAATCGCCACACATACATTAGTTTTCCTGCTTCATGTTTCTTAAACCCGAAATTACCAAATCATAAATTCCAATGTTCCCAATATGAAACCATCACAAAATTGCTCATGGCTACAACACGATTGTTGAACGACATTCAAAGTTATCAGGTAATTTTACAAACCCTTATTTGTAATAAATAAAATTTCAACGTTGTTTGTTTTCCAAAAAGCTCATATCATGTGTGTGTACTCACAGAAGGAGCAACTAAATGGGAAAACAAACTTTGTTTTGATTCACTTCAAAGGGTATCCACAGTCACAGATTGAAGATTCAATTGCTTATGTTAAACAGATATTGGAAGAAAAGAAGAGAGAGTTACTTGAACATGCTTTGATGGATGATAGATTCAATGATTTGCCTAAACCATGCAAGCCTCTCCACTTATCATGTCTAAAAGTGTTTCAGATGTTTTTCAACTCTTTCAATCTATTCGACTCCAACACAGAACTACTTGATGATGTAAAGAAAGCAATTTATATTCCTCCAGAATATCAAATTAATAAACCCCTGAAGCCTATACTTCCATTTCCTTCCAAATCGGAGAAGAAGCTTTCGAAAGTCCGGGCTCGTTTTATCGAAAACTTCAAATATCAACACTTCACATGGATTCCTTCAAGAGTTGGATTTGAGAAAGTGGTCATTCCACCAAAATTCAAGTTGTGCTTTGTATGAATTTGTCCAGTATTGAACTTCAGTCCTATCTAGTTATTATTACATTATTCAATGGTAGGTGTAATAATCCTTTTTTAATTTAAAATAATTATATATTTGTATTTATATTTATATTTCCTAACCATTAGATATATAATAATAAAATTTCATTACATAATATCAAAGTCTTTGTGCTTGTATCACTATTGTGTAATACAGCATGAGTTGGTGAAAATAATGGTAGTGTATTAATTCTACCATAATTTGGTCGTAGACAGGCTGTGACATTCTCCAAGATGGACAATTTATTTTTATTATTATTATTATTTTTGGGTGGAACAACAAAGAAATCAATTTTTTAATAAAATCTGTAAAATAAGTAAAAAAAATAAATAAATAATAAATAAAGTGTTACAAAACACCATTACTAGAAGAGTATATCTCAACAGTACAAAAAAAAGAAGAGTACATCCCAATTAAGTTGGGACATACATCCTAGACGATCATCTGCAAGGACGAGGAAGATAATCATCTGCAAGAGTATATCTCAACCAGTGGTTGAGGCTGATTTCTAGCAAGATTGTAATTATTGCTCTTATTAATTTGAGATAACTTTGTCATCACGCTGAGTTAGGGCTCATGAAAGACACAATTGTAACAGTCAAGTTGCTTTGCCACATTAAATGAGACTGCTGATTTGCACATGCCCCTCCTGACAAATCAACTGAAATGTCAATAGTATTACTTATTGAACTAGAAATGCCATAAATACAGCTCCGTTTGGAATTTAAACTTGGTTTGGGGTATATTAAATAATACAAAAAATTAAAAAATTATTATCTTATTTAAGTCACATCATCTTATTTAAATCACATCACTTCTCTAACATATCACATCAAACCCAATCCAAACCTAACTCATATAAGCTAATAAGTCAAAAAATGTATTTTTTTAGAACATCCCAAACCAACCCTTAGATTTGAATAGAGATTTAACAAAATTATAATTGAAAAATATAGGGTAAATTAGAAATGTATTTCTTGAGATTTGTTTAAAATACAAATTGTTCTATGTGATTTAGAAAATTATAAATCACTTCTTGTCAGAATTTTTTATTTAATAAAATTAATTAAAAATGTGAAATTTTTAATTGTTCACCTATACAATAATAAAATTATCTGAATTATTAATTAAAATAAAATTTTAATATTATTAAAAACTATTAGTTAACTCGATGATTTATTAATAAAATGACCCGTTTATTATGAAATTATATAATTTTTAAAATTACAAAATAATTTATAATTTAAGTAAATTTTAAGAGGAGTGTTTATAGTTTACTTAAAAATATAATAAATTATCTAATTGAAATGTAATTATTTTGAAAAGGACAGGAAATCAGTGGTGGGCCCTCCCTTTTAAATGCATTTTAGTTCTCCTGTCCATGTTTTATGAATAATGTTTCAGAGTTCGAAAATTTGTCCCCCTAATTTCTTAATGTCCAAAACGACGTCGTTTTGGGCATTAGGTTTTTTTTTTCTTTTTTTTCTTCCATTTTCGACATTTCGAGCTCAAACACACAGGGGGAAGAGGGAGAGGGAGAGAGAGGGAGAGTGGAGAGGAGAGAGGGAAAGAGAGGGAGACACACACACACATGGGCCCTTGCATTCCGGCCGATCGACCGATCGTCGCAACTCCGCCATCGTCGCAGCCCGTCTGCCGTCTGTCGTGCCGCCGTCGTCTGCCTCTGCTTCATCTTCCCTTCTTCTTCTCTTCTTTTTCCCTTCTTCCCTTCTTTCTTTCTTCCCTTCTTCTTTCTTCATTTCTGCCTCTGCTTCATCTCTGATTAAACGAGAAAAAAAAAAAAAAATCCAAAAACGACGAAACGACATCGTTTTTGGTTCGGGGGATTCGAGGGGGCATAAATTCGAGCGACGTAGCACTGCTGATGTTTTATTTGCTGGGGTGGCCTACTTTCACTAACTTGTACCATACATTGTTAGATGTTTTTTTATTAAATTTAAATTTGCTGAAAAAATTATTTAAAAAATATTTTTAATATTTTTAAAAAAGATTTTTGATGAAAATTTAATGAAATGATTTTAATAATTTATATCAAATTAAATTTCTTACTTAAATTTAAAATTAAATTAAATAAATAATAATAATGAAGAATTGAAAATGTTCTTATGACAAAGAAAAATAGCAGGGCTTTTGAATGCTGTTACCATTTGCAAATTTCTTTGTCATAATTCCATAATTACCCTTATCTTTGCTGAATAGTTGGAGGAGTAATGATATTTTTACAACTTTGTTGAAGCTATATATTATGTCTTGTTTGTTTGCAAGAACATTTTATGACAGTAAAAAAAATATGAAGGATTATTCTGAAAAGTTTGTTAAAAGTTAATTTTTTGACTTTTATAACTTTTTAAAAAAAATATGTAAAAAAGTAGAGAGGTGTTATGACCCAAAATAAATTAAAAGACAACTTAACTTTTAGCCAAATTTCCAAAATAAGCCGAAAGCCAACTATTTTCCCTTTACGTTATGTTTGAATCATAAATTTGAATAGAAATTTAAAAAGAAAAAATTTAATTTATATTTTATTCACATCATATTTTTTTTTTTATTATTATTATTTTTTTTTTTGAATCTCTAACCAAATTCATAATATAAATATAGCCTTAACCCCTTATTCATTTGATTTTCTTTCGTCTCACGATTGACTAATGAGAGTGGTTATGAGACTTATTAAAGAGGACATAAATAAGTATCCTTGTCCTTGTCAATTTGAAATGGGATTTAATTCATAAATTTTTTATGAATAATTGATACACAAAAATTTAAGAAATTATCTGATCGAATTAATGAGATAACTATGGCATTTGGTGTAGTAATTGTATAGCACCTTTTGTATTATAAAGTTTTCAGTTCAATCGGAAAGGAGTTTGATTTTTTTGTAGTGATTTATTTCTACCTCATTATAAAAATTGCATATAGTTATTAGACTTGCACTTGAGCTTGGTAGATTTGATTATAAGTTGTTAAATTTTGTTGATTTTTAGTTATTGTAAACTAAAATCTATTTAATTAAGTAAATATTTTTTATGATTATAATTACTCTTTTATCAATTAACAAAAAAAAAATAAAATTATATTTATCCGTACCAAACATAACACCCAGCTCATTCAAACATAGTGTCAGATCATTTCTGAATGTGCAATAATAGCACCCAACCTACTCCAACTCATGCAGGGCGTATTGACTCCCATCTTAAATGCATTTCTCACCGAACGCTCTCTTCTCAACTTTTAAATATTCCTCACTCTCTCTTCACCTCATCACACTCCATGCCTACACACCATGAACACTACCAGCATTTTTTTCATAGCCTTTCTCCTCACCTCAGTCCTCTCCCTTGCAACCCGACCCGAACCCACCAGATCATCCCAACCCCAGCCCAAACCCTCCAAAGAAACGGGTCACCACCCAACCCAAAACCACAACAATAATGGTGGTGGTGGTGGAAGTGATGGTGGGATAGGGGGATTCTTCGGTCCGAGAGGCAGTTTCAATGTACCCGGGTTTGGAAACGGGTGGGGCAACGACATAGTCGGTGGCGGATACGGAGCAGGGTATGGGACTCCAACTGGAGGGTACTCAAAAGGTGGGATCGCAAGACCAACTGTGGTGTGTAAAGGCAAGGGTCCATGTTATAATAAGAAGCTTCTGTGTCCAGCCAAATGCTTCACCTCATACAGCCATTCCGGCAAGAACTACGGTGGTAGTGGTGGCGGCGGCGGTGGATGCACCATAGACTGCAAGAAGAAGTGTGTTGCTTACTGTTAGGTTTAGGAGGAGCCAGTAGGCTTAATATATATGTGTGTATGTAATATGAGGCTGTGATGCTTTATTGGTGTTTTTTTCAGTGCATTTATATAATTAAGAGCATCTTCAACGTTTATTTAAATTTTTTATTAAATTTAAATTGTGCTTTAATTATTTTATTAAGGCCAAGTTTGAAAAGTTAAAAATAATTTATCTTTTGATTTTTTTTTCATCATATCACATTTTTATTTTTCTGTACATCTTTTCATAAAAAGACAAAAAGTACACTTAATTAGGTCATCCCAAACAACCCCTAAATATGGCCGATTGTCTAGTTAGTCATCTAGCCGGTCGTCCGGCCTAGAGCAAATTTTTAACAAATCTTTCCCAAGCCAGCCATTCACCCGGTTGACCAACCGGTCATTCATCAACGATCATCTACAAAATTTGATAAAAAGTTAAATGCTTTTAATTTGATAAAAAAATTTAGCCTCACCTTTCATTTAATGAGTTTAATGCCATGATTAGAGCAAGAAAAAAAAAAAACAAATAAACAAACAAATATGTTTTATCAAATTTAAATTTGATGGAGACGCTCTACCTAAGGAAGACATGATATATTTTTACGTGTGGTGATTAAGAGCTCTAATAATAGAGTTCTAATAATAGAGTTCTAATAAGAGCACTAGTAACATGATAATCTAAAAAAAAAAATTAAAAAAACAAAATAAAGACAAAAACATCAAATCACACAGTGAGATTCACATGTTAAAGCTCTTTTAGAGCTCACAATTTAGAGGTCAGAAGCATTTTTCTATTTTTAATAGATATGCTAGATGAAGGTGATGGTGATCCCTGTGTTTATAAATGGTTAATGAGAAGAAACTGCCCTAGAGATGTGGAGACATGTTTGTTGAAAAAAAAAAGAAGAATGAACGTACATATTCATCTCTTCACATTTAACAAATTATACTTATCTCTTATTAGATTAAAATGATATATTTATCTCTTATTTTTATACATAATAAAATAATATAAATATTTTGTTTATGTCATTTGAAGTAAAATAATAATCATCTTCTTTGGTTTAATTCATACAAAAATTGAGTTTTTTTTATTTTTCCTTTTTTATTTTTTATTTTATTGAATTTTTTAATATTTCAAACAATTTTTTTATTTTTTAGATACACCTAATCTAGATATACTTAAGTAAATTATTTTGTGATTTTTTTTTTTAAAATTCACCAAATAATTTTTTTTTTAAATACAAAAATTCAATACATTATCTTATTTTGTTGTATTCAATAGAATTTTTTTTAAAAAAAATTTACAAATTTTATACCTTTTAAATATATCTAGATTATAAATTGATCTAATTTAGATATAATGGTAGAAATCAGGATGAAAAATTATATTTATATATAAAAATTTATACAAAAAATATCATAAAAATATTGTGATAGTGATATTATTATAAATATAAATCATATTTATAGATGTTTTGTTTTAAAGTGAAAGGGGTAATTCTATTTACACATCCTTACTTATCTTAGTATACACCATTTACTCCATTTACACCATATACAAATTAAAACTTTTAACTTTATCTCAATGCACATCAATAATTTTCGGATAATACTAAACTACCCTCGTCTTCTCTAACAAATCCTAACCCTAACCATTGTCAACAACCACCGCCTCTCACCGGCGTCGTTCCCTTCTCAGCCTCTCTGTACATGTTCCACTATTGTTGTTCACTCATTCATCACCCCTGCCTTATTTTCTCTATTTTTCTCTCCTCTGTTAAACGTATCGAAAGCAGAGGAAAAGAAAAGAAAAGAAAATCCAAAAAGAAAATGAGAGAATAGAATCTCAACAGCTCCTTCTTCGGGGCATTTCCCTAAATAAGCCAAAATATTAAATCAATTCCCAAACTAAGCCTAGTTTTGAAAGAATTCTCAAAATAGGCTAAATCGCGGTTGTGAACCACGATTTTAACATATATGCGTCTGTCTCGCGTAGATGGGAAATCTTAAAATCGTGGTTACAAAACGCGCTTTTGATTAAGAAATCGCGGTTACAAAACGCGCTTTTAATTAAAAAAATTTTCTTCTGAAATCGCTGTTATGAACCACGATTTTATCCAAAAAAAAAAAAAATTTCTTCTAAACTCGCGGTTCTGAATCACGATTTTGGCCTAAATGTTTTCAACACAAATTCATTCTGACACTATGACACGCATATATATTTATTCAAATTCATTCTGACACTATGACAAACGTTTTCAACACGTTTTCTCTCTCTCTCTCTCTCACTAATGCCACACATATATATTTTGTAATAAAATTGAGACTAATATTATTTAATATATAATTTATAATATAAATAAAATTTATTTTATAAAATTGAGACTAATATTAAATATATATAATAATAATTTATAATAGCAAATAATAATCAATTATATAATTTTTATAAATATAAATCATTTTTATATAATTTTAAAAATAATTTTTACAAATTAAATTGAAACAACCATACATACGTATGTATATAACCTGTCCAAAAGTTAAAATGATAATTATTTTTTACCCTTAAATAATATTTATTTTTTATTTTTTATTTCTTAACCAAATTAATTTTTAATTGTTTAAAAAAAATTCTAAAAATCAAACCATACATAACCTAAAAACCTTTTGATAAGTCATTTTTTACGTTGGTGTTTGCTTTTTGGCTTTTCGAAGGGTAATTTTGTAAATGCGAGCGTGCCAGCAAGGATCAATCAGTCCTTACAGAAATTATAGTTGCCAACCAATTATCAGACGATTGTGTTTTAGTTCTTTCAGCCTCAATGAAGAGGACTTTTACTGGTGGCTTGACTTAGGAGAATTTAAGATAAATAACAGTTAATATGAAGAACAATCGAAGTATTTCATTAAAATGAACACTTACAATAGTTCAAACTCAGCCTCGAAGAGGTTTACAGCAACAGTCTACTTGAATCTACTTGAAACTACTCCTATGAATCGAAGTGCAGTGCTGGTATTTAAAGTGCAGGTATTTAAAGAACAAGAAATGTAAAACTGGAAAGGAAAATATGAAGTAAAGACTGGTTTGTATGATCTGAGTCTGGGGCCTTTTTCTGAGGGCTTCCCTGCTATTTATACTTGTCAAAGATGACCTTTGAACTGCACTTCAGACTGTCGAACTGCTCCTCCATGATCGCTGATCATGCTGCCTTAGAAGTAGTCCCACTACGCCATCTCTTGCAGTTGAGCTTCCCTCCTGTATTTGAATTTGAATATGAGTAACCGTTGAAGCCACGTCACTTTGTATCTCTTTACTGATCTAGTGCTACTCGGATCACGTAACAACCAATGTTCATTGCCACGTGTTCGATCAGGATCGAGGACTTGAACTTTCTTCCCATAATACCCTTAATCTGCCACGTGTCAAACTATGATTTGGCTTTACAAAATATGTAGCCAACATTACCCCCGCACTAATATACCCAACACTTGGAGATATTAGTGGATCAAAAGTTTTTCCCGCGCTTTTGGAATGTGCATGGAATCTATCTTCAGGAAACACAACCGTCACCTATTTGATGATCATTTGCATTAACTCTCAATTTATCGAACATCCCAATACCTTCAGCATTCGAACGGACTATGGCTCAATCAACTTCTCACTCTACTGATCAAGCATACGAAGAGCCATTGAGTAATGCTGTTTCCTCTCGAAAGAATCTCCACGCATTCATTAGCCACCTTTACCCGCCCTTCTATATGCAGGTCATGGAGGCTTTTGCAGATTATCAACCTTTAGACTACGAACACATTGCCCTTAATCCTTTGATTTACAAATTTACAGATACAAGAAGTTCTTCCTCTAAACTCCCCTTGTACTTTGAACGAACTACTCTCAAGCCTTTGCTTTAACAAGTTGCAAATATGGACTTAGGGAGTTCTTCTTCACAAACCTCTACTTGGGATGAAGCTACAACTTCTTCATCTTCTTGGGTTTCCGGATGGACAAACTGGTCAGCACCTGAGTCCTGGGACTTGAGGGAACGAATTAATCACCATTTTGTTGAGTTCACTGACCCTTTACATTTCCTTCTTACGCTCGAAGCTCTGTGTCTATCCTTATGTGCCTATTGACCTTCGACATAGTTTGGAGGAGAATCTGCTTGTGGCCTGGTACACATCCTCATGCCCACAAGGACAATGCACACTGCCCGGCATCTGGAAGAATCACAAGGGTATACTCCTTCATTTTTGGCCAAGAAGGCAAAAATTTGCTCTTCTGACTGGCTCGACTATATTAATGCCTTTGTTCCTTCCGCTCCTGTGCCATATCCTCCTTCTTCACCTTCTGGAGTAGAAGCATCCACACCTTCTCCATCTTCTGAAGCAGAACCATCTACTCCTTCTTCTCCTCCCACTCTTTCCTGGACAGAGAAATTAAGGCTTGCCTTCCCATGGACAAAATTTTTTCCACCTTACCAACCTCCATCATCTCCAACTCCAGCTGAGCGGAAACAAGCTCAACTTCTGCTTGCGGCTTTCTCTCACTTGCCCTTCAATGTTCTTGAGGATGACATCCCTCTCAAGAACTTTCGATGGTCTTGTGATATTCTGACTAGGGGCCATGTCCTTAATCCCATTGCCCAAGCAGAACTTCACATGTTTTTGGACCAACTTCCAGTACTC
>JAPPVO010000259.1:0-59141 GCA_030407325.1 Camellia japonica
TGCGGGAACGTCCAAGACATGAAATTCGATGTCGTGTTGTCCTGGACCAACCTTGGTTTGAATCTTGACAATCCCCATCACTTCCCTGCTAGTATTATTGTAGGCTCTGATCACCTGAGTGGTTGGTATGAAGTCCGCGGGCTTCAACCCAACTGCATACGCTGTTCTGGCTGGGCAGACATTGATGGCGGACCCGGTATCAACAAGTACCACCGGTATCCACTTATCTCTACATTCTACGGAAACGTAGAGGGGTTTGTTGTGGTTTGTGCCCTCAGGCGGTAATTCCATGTCTGAAAAGGTTAATGCCGGGGAACCTCCTCCCGGAAAACCAGCCCAACCAGCTGCTCTGGTGTAGTGTCTATAGAGAGTTTGGCCTTGTCCATGGCGATAGGACGGCCTGTCTGTGCACCCTCGATGCCATAAGCAGTCCCCAGATGGAGATGTCCGCTTGTATCTTCTTCAATTGCTTGAGCACAGCTTCTTCTTCATCATCTGTTTCTCTCTCTGTTTCTCAGCTTCTTTGTCTTTCCCACGCCTCAGGTTGGTCTAAGTGTTGGGGCTTGAAATACCGCCCACTTCTTGTCATATGAGCGACCTCGTCAATATACCAGGTATCATCTGGTTGGTTACCTCCCCAGTCTTCATCTGTGTGGGCAAGACATAAGTCATCGTCTTCCCACCACATTCCGTCGGCAGCCGACAGACACCTGTCCGGCTCCGGTGTGATTCGTACTCGCAGTACCTTCAGTCTTTATGCCCGCAGCATTTCCTGTTCCGTGCACACCACTCTCGACCCCTACATGGGCCTTAGCTTTTCTGATTCTCTCGAATCCTCAAATCTTTGTTGTTCCAACTGCGTCCGTACAGCTGGTTTTCAATACTCCCTGCATTTACAATCCCCAAGTTTTGAGCGAAATTCTTAGTGCCGGCGCTCTCCGGCGGTGGATTCTGACCCTCGGCCCTTCCACCAGCCACCATCTTTCTTGCCCCTGCTGGGCCCTGTTCTGGTTGATATTCTACAACGTCTGGTTGATCATCTAACCATCCGACAACTTCTGCCGACTCCTCATATTCGAACCAGTTGATTGCTGCATCCCCCGATTCTTGGTAATTGAAGAACTGGAGGTTAGCAAAGTCCTCTCCCACAGCTGCTAGATCATTTGTTCCCCATTCAAATCTGTCCCCCTGAATCACACATAACTCTGCTCTTTCTGGCAGCTCTGCACTCGGCTTAGACTGGCCCACTGACTGGATGTATTCACTTGGATCATAGGCTCCTTCAGCAAGATTCTCAGACTCTTCAATCTCAGACTCAGCAACCCCACTTTCTTCTGAAATCTGCCCTGTCCCTTCTTCGGTGGTCACCACCACTGGCTTAGATTGGGTTGTGGAGATGTCCATCATGCACAAGTCAGTGCAGACAGGAAGGATCACCTCCGGCTTAGGTAGGTGGGATGGGGTGATATAGATACTAGGATCGTAAGACACGACCCCAGTTTGGATGAAGTTGATTCTGTTGGGAGGAGGGGCTTGGTTATGTGGTGGGGGGGATTTGTTGTGACGTTGGGTTTGTCGGGAGGCGATCACCTGCTTGTCAATAAGATCCTGGATCTCATGACGCAATCTATAGCAACGGTCGGTGTCATGACCATGCTGTGTGTGTGATACGCACAGTATTTTGCCGGGTCATGAGAGGGAGGGAGTGGATTTGGCAGTGGCCTCGGCTCTAGGGGCGTCAAATGCTTCTTTCTGATTAACACCCCCAGAGCTTTGGACAGGGGCATATATAGGGGGGTGAAGGTTCTTTGGCCTCTGGGTTGATATTTGGTGTTTTGGGTATTACTTCCAGATGCGCCAGAGAAAGGCGTGGCTGTCACGGGTCTTGGGGGAGGGGGAGTGGTGGTGACCGTGCTTACTTCTGAAGCCCGTGCAGTTGCAGCGCCACTCGGGCCTGCGTTGTTGTTACGGTTGAAAGTCCTTCTGGGTTGCTCCCTATCCTGGTCAATCAGACCTTGTTTCATTGCGTCCTCGATCTGTACCCCCATCTCGTGTAAATCTGAGAAGGTGGGAAAAGGGAGTACAATCATCTTCTGCATCAACTTTGGTTGGAGATTGCGCACAATCATCCTGATTTGATCTTTATCTGTAGGCCTCAAGGTCATCATCGATGCCTTTGCCCTCCAGCGAGTTACGAAGTCTGAGAAAGTCTCCTTGAGTTCCTGCCTCGTTGTTTCGAGATCACGGGTTGTAATCTCGATCTGTGTATTGTACGAGTACTGTGCAACAAAGGCCTCAGCCATTTCATCCCAGCTTCTTTTTACCTCATCTTCTAACTTCGCGTACCAGATGGCTGCCACGCCCGACAAAGTTCGGCCAAACAGGGATAGCTTTTGTGGTCGGGTTAGGCCCATTGGCCGCAAGATGTCTGAGAATAGCCGAAGATAGACCATGGGGTCGCTGGACCCGTCAAAGCGGTCAATTTGCGGCATCTTAAATCTGTCTGGCAATGTTACGGCTACATCGGTGTACCCATCTTCGATGTCCGGAATTGCCTTCACTCCTTGCGACTTCTTGAAAAGCTTTTCAAGCTTGCTTAGTTTTAGAGCTGTATGGTCTATCTCGAACTCGAAGGGAGAGTCCGTATGGTTGGCAGGTGTATGGGTCTTGGACAGTTGAGGCGGAAGTGGGGGCGGAGCCGACCCCGTTGGAAGGTTCATGTCCTCCTGGATATTCTGGGCATTGGGCCCGGTGTTTTGGGTGTTTGGCAGAGCGTTCTGAACAGTAGGAGCCTGCTCGGGTAATGGGGGCTCTGGTGGAGGAGGAACCTGATGTGAAGCTGATGCTACATTCTGCTGTTGCAGCCTAGTAATGAGCTCGGCCTGCTGGGCCATGACTGTGGCCTGTTGCTTAGAAAATTCCGCCTGGCGGATGGCATCCTCCTGCATCTGTCTCATGTTTTCTTGCATTTGACGCATCATTTCCTCTAGCCTGGCCATATTCTGTTGGTCCAGCTGACTGACCGGTAAGTGTATCTCTATGGCGGAAACAGAAATCCCAACCTGACTGTTTGCTGCTAAAGTAGCGCTGTCCCGGCAATCCTGCTATGACACACTGTGCCTCCTTGGCCTTCTTCTAGCAACTGGGGGTAGGGAGTGGAACACTAGATGTCCGTCAACCAGATCCTCAGATCGATTGAGTCGGCGACCTCGTGTCCAAAGTGCTTGGGGAATATTTTCTGGGTTGGAAGCAATTGTGCTAAAAACTGCCCCCTAGCAAAAGATAAATAAAGGAAAAAAAGGAAATAAATAACCAGATAAACGGACAGCATAATAGCTTAAATTAAATACACAACACACGGCTGGGCATACAACACACAGTTGATAAGCTGAATACACACTGTCCTCAAACACTGATCAATATCCCTGAATCACTGTCCCAAAAACTGAATCGGATACCTGCAGATAACTGATTCTCAAATACTGACTGATGCCCGCAGGCCTGATGCCCAAACTCATACACTGATACATGCATTCCTGTAGAGATGCACTCTAAAGCACATAACAGATAAGTGAGAGCCAAAACACCCCTATGTTGGGGTAGGGTTTCCCTGTCCTATTTTGTCAGGAGCTAGGGTTTTACTACGCACGCAGCGGTTTCAAACAACCTATAAACGGGTAAGCAACCTGTCCTAGTTTGGATTGGTCACTATGGATCCGAATATGTACTAGGTCGAATGGTTAAAAAGGGTGCCCCGGTAAAACCGGGGTTTGTGTTCCCATACTGGCAGAGCCCACAACCGGTCAGCCTTATGGTCATGCCTTGACAAGACAAGCCTCCGGCAAACCGTTCAGGAATAGCAGATGGCAAACACGGTGTCCTAAGCGCACCAATGCAAATGCAATGCAAAGAAACACACAAGTGTAGCCAAAACAAGATATCACGAGTTCGAGTTAAGTTCTCTAACTCCCCAGCAGAGTCGCCAGAAACTGTAGACGTCCCCGAACGCCCCGGGAGGGTTAAGTCCCGTTCCGTTCATATTGGGGTCACTACAGTTCAAGGACTCAAATGTCACGGTTCTTAATCTTGAACCAAAGAGTCCAAATCCGGCAAATCGATTTTGAAAACAGATTTTTTTGAAAAGAAGTTCCAAACATGGACTGCTTTGCCAGATACAGAGTCGCCACCTAAATGTTTTTTAATGGGAAATTTAGGAAACCCTGACTCGGTGCCAAAGGCCATGTGTCCGTCATCACCAAAGTTGCCTCGGCTCGGGAACTTGGGTACGATTGGGGAAGGTCACTTCGTGAGCACCCCGCTCGCCCGGTCAAAACCGGCCTCTACTAACCATGATATCTTATTTTGAAAACATTGTGCGTTCTTATTCCGGTTATTAGCCTAGATTTACTATGTGATGCGCACAACATACAAGTATAGACTGGATCACCTGAATTGGAACAAAACACTTCATGTTTGTTTGTTTGAAAAATGGTTTGATGGTGCTACCCGCAGGTAGGCTAAGACGTGAATTTGCCACCCTCGGGTGGGCTTAGAAAACATGATTTTGCCACTATCTAGTGGGCTTAAAACAAACATTTGATGAATTATTCCAATCCAAATAACCCAACCTCCACCCACAGGCATCCAAGCAGGTATATCACATAAGCAGTTAGCCTCATGGTAAGCATGCTATCATGGCAGTCACTCACACGCATGCAAGGATGCTAAAGCATAAAACTCACCGAGTACTCCAAGCCAAAACAGAAACTGATTAGAAATCATGCATGATCCTAATTGTACAGAAATGCCTAATGCGACGCATGCAATAATGCAAACTATAGCAAGCTCGGCTATTCTAAACATGGCATGTGGAATGCTACAACTAACACGTATTCAATTTGGAATTGAAATACAAATGCAGTTTGTATGATGCGCCGAGCCCGGTGCGTGCAAAATAGATGAATGATGCAAACATGCTGTCATACTGTATGCTAATTGAAATATGCCCTAATCTAACCATCATAAGCAGGTAAATAAAAGGAAAGAAAGATGTGGGGTTGGAAGACATACATCACACTCACCCACACTTATTACAATTATGCCCTCGCACAGAGGGTCCGAATAAATATACAGTCCCTGAATGAAAGAATATTACAGTCCAAATAATACAGTCCAAATAATGTACAAATTCCTAATCAATTAACAAATCAACTAAGAAAACTGTAAAACTGGCATGCAAGCCAGGGACTGCCTTGATTCCGCTCCGGGTGATGAAATGATGCATGTTTGGGCTGCTTTGCGCGGAAATCCACTGGAATGCCCCAATCAGCCTCTGTTTTGCAATGATTCTTGAAAAGCGCGCCAAGCCTCGGAAGACCGCTGATTCTTGATATGCTGCAACAGAGAGCAGGAAAGGGGCATAGCAATGTATTTTCACAAATGTATGCATGTCTCGATCCTCGTGCCACCAATCACGCATCTCGATGCATGATGGCCGAGGAGCCGAATTGCACAACTCAATATAGAATGAATGCACATGAAAGCTACAACAAAACCTAACTCCATCATGGATAATCCGGAGTGTCGGTGACTTGGGAATTGAGACACGTTCCGTCACTCGAAGTACGGAACGTACCTCGTTTCCCGTGCCCGGGCTAACTCCTATCCCGAACACGATGCAGTATTGTAACATGCCCGCGAGGGACCTCGGCTACAGTTCGGACTCCCCCTTTTTTGTTTGTTGCGGTTCTTAATCTGAACCAAAGAGTCCAACTCTGGCAAATCGTTTTGAGAAAACGGATTTTTAGAAAAGAAGTGCCAAACATGGACTGCTTTGCCAGATACAGAGTCGCCACCTAAATATTTTTAAAATGGGAAATTTAGGAAACCCTGACTCGGTGCCGAAGGCCACGTGTCCGTCATCACCAAAGTTGTCTTGGCTCGGGAGCTTGGGTACGATCGGGGAAGGTCAGCTATGAGCACCCCCTTTCGCCCGGTCCGAAGACCGGCCTCTACTAACCGTGATATCTTGTTTTGAAAACGTTATGTGTTCTTATTCCGGTTATTAGCCTAGAATTACTATGTTATGCGCACAGCAAACAAGTATAGACTAGATTGCCTAATTTGGAAACAAGCATTGCATATCCGTTCGTTTTGAAAAATGTGTTGGATTTTGCTACTCGCGAGTAGGCTAAAACACAGATTTCAATGAGTTGTTCCAACTCAAGCAATCCAACCTCCACCCACAGGCATTCAAACAGTTTATAACACGTAAGCATTTAGCCACATGGTAATCATGCTGTCATGTTAACATTCACACGCATACGATATGCTAAAGCATAAACACTTACATCGTACTCCGTGCCAAAACAGTAAACTAGTTAGCATCATATGCATGATCCTAGTTCATGTTAGAGTGACTAATGCGTCGCATACAAGGGTGTAATCTAGACAGGCTCGGCTAACCCTAAAATGGCGTGTGAAATGCAATCATCCGATGCACGTATTCAAGTTGGATTTAAAGATACAATGGGTTTGTATGATGTACCGAGCCCGGTGCATGTCAACAAATGTATGGATGCACGCATGCATTGCATAAGGTATGCTAAAATAAGTGTGCCCTAATCTACCATCATAAGCAGGTAAATAAAAGGGAAGAAAGAAGTGGGGGTTGGAAGACATACACACCACTCACACACGCTTATTACAGATTTGCCCTCGCTCGGAAGGACCGAAAGAATAATACAAATTAATTAACTACGCAAGCTAATTAAATATTACAAATTAATTAAATTAACAAATTAACCACGCTAAGAGAAACAGTAAACCGCCTCGGGGCGAGGGCTCAATGCATGCGCGCTCGGATTCCGCTCGGAATAGCACTACCATGCCTAGCCTGCCTCTGTTTTCCCTGCTTTGCTCCTCTGAAAACTGCCAAAGTCTCAGGAATGCCTCTCAGGACACTGGGGGATACCACCGGCTGGAGGAAATGACCACCGGCACTAGGATGTGGCCATCGGCACAAAATAGATCCACCGGCCATCGATTGACTGCCGGTCGGCACAAAATACTGCCGGCCGGCAATAAGTTCCTGCAGAACTTGCAACTCACAGCAGCAGAGGGCAAAACTTGCATGGCAATACAATTCAAGCTATTTATGCACCAAACCAGTCCCTTATCATGTTTATGATTCAAAGAGACATGGTCTTTGGTTCTCGGACCATCAATCGTGCATTTTCATGCATGATGACCCAAAGAACCAATGTATGCACTTTCATGTCAAATGAAATGCAAGTCAAACAATCAAAAATCCCATCCCCATCACAAATCAAGGGACAAGGTATGCATGCAAGATGCATCGCAACCTAATCATGTTAGCTAGTATGCAACATGGGATGCAAACGAGAATGCTAGTATGCAAACACACATACAAGGCAAGCATGCGAACCAAGCAAAGGGGTGGACTTAAACATGACTTAGGCAACTCCAAATAGGCCTAGAATCAGTGGCCCAAAGTGCCTAAAAATGAAGGCTAAACACATATGCACACATGCAAGTAAGTTGGACCAACACTTTAAGCCTTAAACTAGCAACTTTCAAACACATTTGAAAGGGGATATCATGGACAACTAGCATGCAATATAAGCTTTGAAATTCATGCTAGAATGTGGTGCCAAACCAAGCCAAATGAAGCAAACATAATCATGCAAACATAGTCCAAGTACTTGAGGCAAGTCATGGAGCTTTGAAGCACATTTAATCACAACAAACATGGCATGCATTAAACAGCTAAAAACAGATTTTTGGCATGTTAAAACAAGGCCAAAGGACTACTTAGATGGCATCTAAGTGGCTCCAATTCAAAGGCATGCATAATGGCCAAAACATAAGGCATACAACATATGCTCTCAAAGCAATAAAGAGGTGACTAAGGCAAGCATACGGGCATGCCAAAGGGACTGAAATTACATGTTGGGTGGTTCCAAACCACCAAAATGATGCAAGCAACACATGCTACACATTCACATACTTGAGGCATACAAGCCCGACAAGCCACAAATGCAAAGGAGCTATACTAAGCATGCCAAAATCAACCCAAACGACTATGGACAGACCTAAAGCATGGCAAAATAAGCACAAAACATTCATAAGTCTAAGCCTAAATCATGCTCAAACAAAGGCTAACAACCTAAGGCATGTTAAGGGAATTACAAGGCATTACATGGCAACTACACTAAACATGTGTGGAGCACCAAAACCAACATACAACATGATTATATTATGGCATAATAAGCATGAAATGCAGCCTATACATGATCAACACACACTTGAACATAAGGCTCCTTAAGAGACCAAAAATGGTCCCTTTCAAGGACAACAAGGAGAGGGGGTGGCCCTCCCCTTTTGAAGACTTCAAGGCACCATCTCCACCACTGAAATCCCTCAAGATTTCAGTGGTGAAGAGGCCCAAACACCAAAGCCTTGGAACTCACACAAAATAGCACAAAATGAGGCCTTTCAAGGCCTAAGAGGGGTCAAACTTCCCCAAAGCACAAAACACTCTTAATAAACAATCAAGAGGGCCTAAAAACAGAACTTTTTTATGTTATACACTAAACACAAAAACAGCTTTAAGATAAGTAAAAAAAGGATGCAAAAAAGGGGAATAAAAGGCAAGTTTCTCACCCTTGTTGACCTTCTTCACAAGTGTTGATGTTGTTGCTTCCTTGGGCTCAAATCTAGCCAAGAACCTCAAGAACAAGCTCTGATCCTTGAAGATACCAAGAAAAGGTGAAAGACTAGGTGCTTGTGTGCAATAATATGAACAAATGCACCTAGAACACTTAAGAAAGAGAGGTATAGAGATATGATATGTATCAATCCTAGACCTAAAACCAGAACTCTCTCTGAGTTGTTTTCTCTTCAAAAAGCCCCAACCCTAAAGCCAAGGGGGAAGGGCTCCTCTTATAGAGGAGCCAAACTTGTAAAGCTTGTCAAGTAAGCTAACAAGAGGTCCATCCCTCCATACACGTGTATGGAGGGGGAGCCAATGCCAGACAGCTGTAATAAAATATCTGAAAAAGCAGCTGAACAGTAATCGGCTAGCCAAAAATGTCATTTTGACAAAAATGACTGCTGACCGGCAACAAAGAGTGTCGGCCGGCAATATATATTGCCGGTGGCAAAAAAAACCAGCCGGTGGCCTCTAGCTAGTGCCGGTGGTGTGTGGGGATGCCTCACAAGGCATTCCCTGCCCCTCCAAGGCAAAACACAAGTGTTTGGTGCAAAACCAGACAAAAACAGTCGAGTTCGGAGATCCTGAGACAAGGCGCGTAGCCGAGAACTCCGGGAACTCCAAACAAACACAAACATGGATAATCACCGAGCGTTCAAACGGTGACGTCCAAGTCTTGAGGACGGTCAAAAATGGGGTGTCTACAGTTGCCCCTCTTTGACAGAACTCGAAAGTCATAACAATGACGGGAGTGAATGTCAAAGCCCAGAGACGACCCATTTTTGACAAGGCCGAAGACTTGGACAAACATGCAAGACAAACAAGGTATGCGCCCGGAGGCAGGGGCAAAATGCAACTGAAAATGCAAGAAGCCGAGCATAACTTATGATCATGCAAAGAAAGCCGTAATGAGGCACGCATGCAACAGTTATAAGCTATCTACACTACAATGCAGAAAGGTTGTAAGAGAATTATGCAATTCTCAATACGTCTCACTCGGAGGATACAATACCTGTGCGGCTCGTCCGGTTGCACCGGCCTCAAATGAGCCGTACATACAATATCGTGCCTGCAAAGAAAACAAACTTAACAGGTACAACATTGTTAACGATATGCATGACAATGTAATGATGAATGCAAGATGACATGCAATATGTATACAAAACTAAGTGTAAACAATGCAAATGACATGCAATGCAATTGAAATCATGCAAACTAAATGCAGGGCAATTGAATCATGATTCAATCATGAGCGGTTCGAAACTACACATATGTCAAATAGATTGATGGAAGTAACAAGTCCGTCTACCATAGAACGATGTCTGAACTATGAGTGATGTAGACGGACACAAGAACGAGTATTGGGTGGAATGACATAAGTGGGGTGACAACCCGCGAGGGAAAGAACAATGATCCTAATGCGGATGCAAAACTTACACTACAATGCAATAGCTACAATATGCAACGGAATGGATATTTACAATGGATAAGTGAAGGCGAAACATGCGTATCGACGCAGGTGAAGAATGCACGACAATGCGGGTGGAAGCGAAACATGCGCGTCAACGCAAGTGAAGAATGCACGAAAATGCAGGTGGGAGCGAAACATGCGCGTCAACGCAAGTGAAGAATGCACAACAATGCGAGTGGATAATGCAGTGGGTGCATGCAAACTATAATGCAATACAGATGGATGTTTACAGAAAATGGATGACATATGCACTATATTACAACGAAATGCACGACATATGCGTGGTTTTTTTTTGTTTTTTGAAATGCATGACATATGCAATATTTACAATGGTGCATGACATATGCAATATTTACAATGATGCATGACAATGAAATAGCTACAATGACGCATGACATATGCAAGATTTACAATGATGCATGACATATGCAATATTTTTGTTTGTTTATTATTTTTTTGATTTTTGAAATGCATGACATATGCAATAGTATTAATGATGCATGACATATGCAATATTACAATGATGCATGACATATGCAAGATTATTTACAATGATGCATGACATATGCAAGATTATTTACAATGATGCATGACGAAATGCATACGCGACATTTTAAGCGAATGCTGTGCAAGCAAGCAAATATGAACCAAACTACATCTCATGCAGAAAGGATTAAGAGAATTAAGCAATTCTCACGGCGCCTTACACGGAGAAGGCTAAAAGCGACTACCGAGAACACCCGGAGTCTCAAACACAACATTCCTCAGCGTATCGTACGCAGGAGAGGAAAAAGCAAAGCAAAAAGAAACCTCTCAGCGTAGTACACGCGAGAGGGGAAAGACAAAAGGCCTCTCAGCGTAGTACGCGCGAGAGAGGAAAAGACAAAAGGACGTGACGAGCGAGACCACGCGAGTCACAAAAGGAATGCAAGATACCGCAAATGCGACACGTATGCTAACGCAAATGAGACACACATGCCAATGCAAATGGGGGTACACGTGCCAATGGGATTGAGGTATACGCGCCTGTGCAAATGAGGCCGATGTGACACGCATGCCACATGGAGTGTAAGATGTAACAAATGAGACACGCATGCCTCATAAGATGCAAGACAATGCAAATGGACTTAAGTGCATAACAATGTACGTGTTTCGGAATACGTGACGATGCATGGTAAGGGAATGTATAACAACGCGAACGACGCACGAGGCGATGTATGTATTTGAAACGCATGACAATGCCTATAATAAAAAAAGCAATGACAATGCATACATGATGTGCATGACAATGCAAGGGGTGCGTGTTACAACGCGTGTAGTACATGCATAACAATGCAACTGCGAGGTGCATGATGGCGCGATGTAATGCACCGAAGTAGTGCAATGAATGCGTGCAACGCACACGGGGCAACTTTTGAATCTCATGAAAGACAAGGGATACAAAAGGATACAATCATTGCATGAATTTGAGTGCCACGCACAGAAGACATGGTCCGAGGTCAAAACGGAGGCCGGTTGAGCATCGGAGATACACTTTCTTGTACTTTCTTGAGCTATGAAGACCACAAACCCCTCACATGGCCTAAAAAAAGGCTGTAGGAACATCACCGGCCGGGCTAGGAGGCCACCGGCTGTCCATCGGCTGAAAATAAATTCCATCGGCACAATATTCTGCCGGCCGGCACAAAATGTTGCCGACCGGCAAAAAGTTGCTGAGTCGGGGCAGATTCGACTTTTCACCTTGGGTTCTTTAAAATAGGGTTTTAAACCCTATTCTTTCACTTTCCCTCTAGCCGAAAATCACACCCTCTCTCTCTAGGGCTCTTTTTCTCTCCTCATTTCCTCGTTTCTTTGTGTTTTCGCGCCTTTTCGTCGTTCGATTCGGGAAGTTCATCGCGTTTCGGACATTTTCGACCGATTGAAATTTCATTTCGGTGCTCCCTTTGCCATTTCCCGCTTTTTGGGACTTGTTCCCCTCGATTTCCTCTTCATTTCCATACCTTTTTCCGTCCCGACCTTTCCGGCCATTTTCCACCCTCCCGGGGGTTGACTTTCGAGTTGACTCTTCGTATTCCGAGCCTATTTTCATTCTTCGACCATTTTCCCATCATTCTCGACATGGCCGACGACGTTCCACGCGGCGGGACTCCCTCGGATCACGAGATGGATCCCGAGGTCGAGCTCCTCCCGTTGAGCGAGCGCCCTTTCGACCCGGCGACCTACCGGCCGGCGATTCACGTTCTACCACCCGACGGACTACGCCAGTTCAGGAGCTTCGACATGGCGTTGGATCCTGAGCTGCTGCTACGCGAGCCTGTCTCCCACCTATCCTCCGGCGCTTCCGAGGTAACTTTCTTTCTCCGCTTTACTTTTTGCGATGTAGAATATTTAATTGCCAATTATCATAGCTAGCTGCATTCTTTAACTGCTTAGCTCCGATAGATTGATGCACAGTATATTGTAGTTGATTACAAATGCGTTTGCAACTGATTATCTGTTTAGGACTCACACGCGCACATACTGCACTAACCTTGAACCATTCAAACTACGGCACACACCGTATTTCACTGCAAACACCGATACCCGATACCTGTTTGAATCTGAAAATATGCACGCATGCCACATTTGCACTGAGCCACTCAACACAAACTGACGCATCATATGCTGTAGTTCACCGTAAACACACTGCACCAGGTACCTGTTTGAATCTGATAAACTTGCACGCATGCCAAATTTGTACTGAACCATTCTAACACGCTGATGCATCGCACGTTGTAGTTCACTGTAAGCACACCGGCACCCGGTACCTGTTTGAATCTGATAAACTTGCACGCATGCCAGATTTGTACTAATTTTGACTGTTTCTTCAAAACTGTACGTTTTATATTGCTTCGCAATTTCTTATTTGAAAACAGGGAGATTCCCATACCATCCGCGGGTATGAGAATACCGTCGCTCGTGCGTGGTACGGTGAGCTTCCCGATGCAGTTCGCCGCATCGTAGACCAGGCTGGCTTCGGCGCATTCTGCAGGGGACTCTCCCAGCTCACGACATGCAGACCTCTTCTGGCCGCCCTGGTGGAGAGGTGGTGGGACACCACCGATTCGTTTCACTTCTCCGCAGCTGGGGACATGACGATGACCCCTTATGACTTCTCGATGCTCACAGGCATCGGGGTAGGGGGTGATCCGATCCCCTTCGACATTGATATGGATGAGTGGACCGCAGCTCAGGTCTACTTGCTTGGTGCGGCACCGCCTCTTGCGCGCCCCGGCTTTGTCCGATACTCCTGGTTCGAGGTGCAGTTCTGGCCCAACCCCTCCTCGTTGACGCAGCTCCGATGACCCCAGAGGCCGTGGAGAGGTATGCCCGCGGCTTCCTCATGTTCCTGTTCGGGACGACTATCTTCGCCGACCGGCGAACACAGTGCCTCTCTGCCTTCTCAGTGCACTGGTGGATGTCAGAGACATTTTGCATTATGACTGGGGTGGTGCCGCTCTGGCCACCCTTTATGGATACATGAGCTCAGCCTCCCGGGCAGTGGACAGTTGCTCGGGGGTTACTGGCGTGCTTGGGAGGTACATTTCTTTTTCTGCCTTTCATTTTCGTTGCTTATTTTCTGTACTCTGCACACTGCACACACTGTAGTCTGCTTTACACTTGCTGTATACCGTACACACGGCACACACATACTCTGCTTTACACTGACTGTACACTGCTCACACTGTACACCCTGCACCATACACTGCACAACACACGGCTCTGCTATTTCTGCTTCTATTCTGTATTCTGCTTTATCTGATAAATGTACTGGTATTTATCTTGCAGCTGTGGGTTTACGCCTACTTTCCTAGGCTCGCTCCTGTACCTGACGCAGAGACCCCTCTAGTCATCCCCTTCTCACGCCGCTTTGATGGGAGGTGCGCCTGGAGGCCGCGGGAGACTTTCAGCTTCTTCCGCCGCTACTTCGACACCATCACTCCTGCGAGGTATGTTTTGCTTGCAGTTCATTTAAGCTTCGCCTTTCCACTGCATATTCGCAATATCAGTAGGTAACAAACTGTATTTCATTTTCAGATCACCTGGCGACCGTGGGCTCCATTGCCTGTGATGATGAGGGATCGGTTCGCCGTGCCGACGAGACCTCACGTTACCGGATTCTGCTCGAGGGCCCGGTCTGTCGGGCTTGGTACCTGGGCGAGCGTTTCTTGCGCCAGACCCTAGGCTTACCTGAGCAGATAGTCCCGGTGCATCCTCCTGAGCACATGCGGGATACGGAGAGGTTCACTGCCGAGGTGATGGCGGACTACACCATCGGCTGGGAGGCTGACGATTTCCGAGGCGAGGGCGACTACTCAGAGTACGTCCGGACCTTCATCATGCGCCCCCTGAGCGGCGGCCACCGAGCAGAGAGAGAGAGACCTGCGGCGCCAGTGGCTGGAGCGGGAGCAGGGGTTGGAGGGGGAGGGCCGAGGAGAGCTCGAGTCCGTGGCAGAGGTGGGGTTCAGCGGGGGCGAGGGTCCGGTTGGCCTGTTCTGCCCGCTTCATTGACTTTCCGAGGGTAGGATGGGGCGACCTACCAGATCCCCTTTGCTCCTCCACCGGCTGACCACGAGCTTGTCGGTGTCCCTGACTTGCCTCCGGTATGTATTACTGCATTTTTGTACAGTCATTTCATTTCAGTTTATTTGATATTCCACAGAATATTGATGCATCTGATACTTTTGCAGGCGTCTTCTGGGTACACCCGGCAGTCATTGGAGATGAATGCCTCCATGATGGGGATGCTACAGCGGACATTCGACCTCCTGGCCCTCTACAGCATTCCGGTATGTTCTTTCTGAACACAGCCTCAAACCATGTACAAACTGCTTTACATAATCTGATGCATAACACAACATCTGATAAACTGCTCACGGCATCCGATACACTGTACTCGCACACTGTATTCTGCACTGATTCACCGCTCACGGCATTCACACACTGTATTCATACACTGTATTCTATACTGATTTACTGCTCACGGCATTCACACACTGTACTCATACACTGTATTCTATACTGATTCACTGCTCACACTACATTCTGATGTATTTGCCTTTCTTGTTTTTCAGCCTCCCTTCCCGATTCCTCCGGTGGGTGGCGCTCCGGCTGGACCTCCCATTTCCACTCGGGATGGCAGAGCATATCCCCGCACCAGAGGGGGGCGCACTCATGTTGGGAGCAGCTCGCGGGCTCCGGTTCCGGATGGATGAGTCTGAGGCAGAGACAGAGGCGGAGGAGACTGATGATGGCTCGGATTCGAGCTCAGACGGTGATGCCCCTGGTGGTGCCCCTGTTGATGACGCTCCTGGACCTTCGTCCAGGAAGAGGACCAGGACAGATTGATGGCCCCGGAGCCATTTTTGACACTTGATACAGATTTTGCTGTTTTCTTCTTCTTTTTACATTTTCCCCTTTTGGTTAGTAGTTAGGGTACTTTTGTACTGCCGCAGGCAGATTTTGTTTCCAAAACTTATGTACTTGGAAAGATTATGAAATGAAACAAACTTTTTGTCGGAAAAAGTGTTTACATTTGTGTATATTTCATACCTTGCACTGTATTGCATCATATTACACCTCAAATGTAAATGATATTGATCTGTTGTCTGAAAAGTGAATACTTGTAATTTGAGCACTTGCACTATGGTAATCGGATAACCCACCAACTAACAGCAAACAACTCAAGCAAATCACTACTCAAACTGAATAATACAGGCCGTATTCTACTGGGAATTGATCTGCACACAGCCCATAACACAGCACTCGGTTCATCCTGCACACAGCAAACCCTGAACAAATAACCCGATCTGACAAGACGGGTCATGAAACTGAAACAGTTGGAATTGGAACATGCTCAAAAGTCCCGAATTTTCCTTTTCCTTCTCTTGCTTCGCACGAATGTAGAGAATGGCACAGCATCCTGAGCACAAACGATTTTTTGAAAAAGAGGTTTCACAACCGGGGTATCGAGCCTACCACAGAGCACCGCGAGACAGACTCAAACAGAGAAACAAAAGGCGCACGACCTATCACAACGAGACACACTCGGAAAAGACTCAAAGCCAAAATCGAGATCGACAAATCAAAAGACCCGACACGCGGACATGTTTACAAAGAGACCTCAAATCTCGAGGAGCCAATTCCTCTGGGTATTTTTCCACCCTTCCTGATTTGTGATACTCACATCACTCGGCCCTCAGGCTCGGTTTTTCTCTTAAAACCCTTTTCTCACTTTTCTCTCAACTTTCACCTCTCTATTCTTTATTCTCTCATTTTTGATCCCTCCCCAGAGTGGTTGATAGGTAAACGAGAGGTTGTGGGTTCACGCCCAACACTGTTGGCTCACGGCTATTCCTTCTGGTGAATAAGGTGCCCTCTGGCAAGTATGTTAGCGGGGGAAAGACAGAAGACCTGACTCAATCGTGCCCCTAGTTCGTCATTTTGACCATTTTTTATTTTCTAAAACAGTTTTGATCAAAAATGAGAGTTGGATTAACACACTTATTCGATTTTTGATTTGAAAATCATGCGAATCAGGCTGTGAGCACTGAAAATTCTCCTTTTTGGGTCCAAACATGGTCCAATTTTGAAAATGAAAAATTTTCGAGAAAATAAGTCAACCTCAGTGAAAATTTTCAAAAACCATTTTTTGCAAACAGTCAATGCTCAAACGAGCACGAAACTTACCCTCGAGATATGCAACCTCGGATCGGAGGCAATGGAAAATTGCCCCCTGGCTTAAAGGGGGATAAGGCAACGGAAAGTTGCCCCTGGTTTGGACGGTAACTTAGGGCAACGCGTGGCAACAGAAAGTTGCCCCTTGTTTGGATAATGCCGCGGCATGCTCATCGATGATTGATCGTGACCGGGCTCTCAGGCACGGAGAGGACGGAGACGACCACAAACAATATATGGACACAATCACCTTGAAAGCGTTGGCGACTGGACTTCAGGAGGAAGTTGATCACGTAGTTCCAGTCGTTGCAACCGTGACATTGGATTTAGAGGAGGCAAAAGTGATCAGAACCATGACATGGACTGAGACGCTATGGAAGCGTTGGGGGCTAGACTTCAAGATGAAGTTGCCTACGTATCCCAAACATGGGAATCAAGCCTTGCGTAGTTCCGGTTAAGGTACACTCGGGTATTTTAACCTTCACTGTTTAGGCTCTAACTTTTGCCAAGGTGCCCAATGCGGGTTTTTGACCTTGCGAGCTATGTTTTTCTTTTTCCTTCTTTTTCTTTCCCTTTCTTTTGCATTTTCATTTCTTTTATTTCTTTTCTTTTGCTAATCTTTGTTCTTTTCTTTTCTTTTCTTGCTTCTTTTTCGTATTTTTCTTTTTTTTTTTTTTTTTGCTCTAACTTTTGCCTGGGTCGCCCTTCCAGGTTTTCGGCCCAGCGAGCCTCTCAAAGGGTAAAAAGTGTAGCAAGTCCATGCCAAATGGTTTTGAGATTGAAGCCTCTCTATATCCAGGAGAGTGACTGTTGTGTGGATTTGCAGAAAAGTCCATCACGGCTGCTTCACGAGCCTTGCCTGGCGGGATCTGATCTCCTTGATCTGACTTTGGTGCCTCTTGCTCGAGGGCTGCCTCAAAATGGGCCACACAGGCGTTTCCTGGCACGTTTGAACGTTTCGAACGGATTCCAGTTTGCAACAGATAAATTGAATCTCGAGGCTGAGAGCGATCCTGGGCTACACAATCTCAAGAGTAATTCCACACAAGTCTTCACAAGACCGCGCAAAACATTTTGTTTTTGAAAGTTTTTAAGAAAGCGACAAATCGCTCGCGCTGACGATAGTGTGGAACCAGTCTGGATCGGACCAAGATCCTTCTCAGTACTCACGCCGACAAGCATGATTTCATTCATTAAACGCTTAGCAGGCCTCTCTTTCTCTCAAAATGATCAAAATTTTGCAAAACCCAAGGAATTCCTTCCTCTTCGTTTTCATCACTACAATGTTCGAAAAGGGTTTTATGAAAAGCTTAGGTCATTACAACGATGTTTAAGGCACAAGAGAGTAGACGAAATGTGCTGTCGTCCCATTCACATCCTCTGGCACGGCTGACTCAAATAGCAGCAAATACGGAACGTGATAGCCACGGCTGTTTCATTCAGGTTTCTCAGATGCAACTGGCTCCACGGCAGAGACAGACTCAAAAGGAAAACGAAGGAAGTAATTATAAAGCAAAACGGTGTTCGAGGCAACAACCCCGGAATCACCTGGTATTCTATACAAGAGGGACTGACTTATTACAACGAGACAGACCCTGTAAGCAAAAAGACTGACTCAATACAGAGAGACAGACTCAAAACAAAACAAAAGACTGACTCGACACCCAAGTCAGAATTTACAAAAATCGACATTAACAGATGCCCAAAAACGCGTGCCAAACGCCACATCAAAAAAAAATGCGCCAGGCACTACCCACAGACGGTTCACCTTCTGCTTACATACTCACAGTATCTGTGTCCTCAAAATCCAACAACTGGGTGGTGACGGACTTTGCTGAGGTGGGAGGGAGGATAACCTCGTTATCAATCAAATCCTGCACCTCATGACGGAGGCGGAAGCAATTGTCAGTAGGGTGGCCCGTCTGCTGGTGGTACGCACAGTACTGAGCAGGATCATGTGTAGCCGGGAGATTCTTCGGGAGAGGCCGAGGCTCCAGGGGTTTAAGGTGTCCCCTCTCAGCAAGGATCTGAAGTGCCTTGGACAATGGCATATGAAGAGCATGGAAGACCCTGCGCCCTCGGGGCAGGTACTTTGGAGCCTGAGCACTCTTGCTAGATGCACTAGCGAACGGATCGGCGGGTGCGGCCTTGGATTTCTGATCCTTTCCGGATGCAAGGTTGGGAGCGGGAAGAACTGTTTTGGCATGACGGGGCCTATCCCGGTTCTCTGATTGACTAGAACTGCCCTCAGGCGGAGTGGGGAAAGCCTCCTCCACAGCTTTTGTCACAACTGCAGATATCTGTTGCTTGTTCATCCCCCCGGCTTTCAAAGCCTCTACTGCCCACAGCAGTTGTTCGATAGGGTCGGCATCTGCCTTCGTCTTGCCTTTGTCTCTGGCCTCAGCCTGATCTAGGATTTGGTTTGATGCGTCGTTGCCATAGCTGGAGGCCATCTCCGGTTGGCTGAGTTCAATTACGATTCGGCCCAACAGCGGGGGCTCCTGGGGTACAAAGCCTCCAGCATATGGTGCAGATGGTGGCGAAACAGACATTCCATATGCGAGATCCGCCACGGATCTTTGAAGATCACCTATCATTCCCATTAGTTCAAATGTAGTAGGCTCGCGAGCCTGATATAGTTGAGGGGTCCAAACCGGGTGTGCGGCAGGCGACCTAGGTGGATGCGGCAGATCAATATTAGCCTCATCTTGCGGGGTGATTCCTTGACTCAACGCGGCCGTCATGACCACGATCTCGTCTGAATTCTGCGTCATGCTCAGTCCTGCCTCAGCAAGGAGAAGACACTAGCTGTTCTGGATCAATTCTCTGAATCTCTAAACTGAAACGGAAAACAGGCAGCATTTCAGCCCCAAACAGATCAAACACGGGTGTAGCCGATCAACTGTACTCTACTACTGATCACTGTTCCCCAGAATCACTTTTCAAAACTGAACTGATACCCGCAGACATAACTGATTCTCAACAACACTGATACTAGTGCCCTCAGGCCTGATGCTCAAACTTTGCAAACTGATATATGCGTTCCCTGCAGAGATACACTCTAGAAGCACATAGCAGATAAATGAGAGCCAATACACCCCTATGTTGGGGTAGGGTTTCCCTGTCCTATTTTGTCAGGAGCTAGGGTTTCACTACGCACGCAGCGGCTTCAAACAACCTGTATCCGGTAAGCAACCTGTCCTAATTTGGAATGGTCACTATGGATCTGAATATGCACTAGGTCGAATGGTCGAAAAGGGTGCCTCGGTAAAACCGGGGTTTGTGCTCCCATACTGGCAGAGCCCGCAACCGGTCAGCCTTGTGGTCATGCCTTGACAAGACAAGCCTCCGGCAAACCGCTCAGGAATAGCAGATGGCCAACACGGTGTCCTAGGCGCACCAATGCACATGCAATGCAAAGAAACACAGAAGTGTAGTCAAAACAGGATATCACGAGTTCGAGTCAAGCTCTCTAAAACTCCCCAGCAGAGTCGCCAGAAACTGTAACATGCCCGCGAGGGACCTCGGCTACAGTTCGGACTCCCCTTTTTTGTTTGTTGCGGTTCTTAATCTGAACCAAAGAGTCCAACTCTGGCAAATCGTTTTGAGAAAACGGATTTTTAGAAAAGAAGTGCCAAACATGGACTGCTTTGCCAGATACAGAGTCGCCACCTAAATATTTTTAAAATGGGAAATTTAGGAAACCCTGACTCGGTGCCGAAGGCCACGTGTCCGTCATCACCAAAGTTGTCTTGGCTCGGGAGCTTGGGTACGATCGGGGAAGGTCAGCTATGAGCACCCCCTTTCGCCCGGTCCGAAGACCGGCCTCTACTAACCGTGATATCTTGTTTTGAAAACGTTATGTGTTCTTATTCCGGTTATTAGCCTAGAATTACTATGTTATGCGCACAGCAAACAAGTATAGACTAGATTGCCTAATTTGGAAACAAGCATTGCATATCCGTTCGTTTTGAAAAATGTGTTGGATTTTGCTACTCGCGAGTAGGCTAAAACACAGATTTCAATGAGTTGTTCCAACTCAAGCAATCCAACCTCCACCCACAGGCATTCAAACAGTTTATAACACGTAAGCATTTAGCCACATGGTAATCATGCTGTCATGTTAACATTCACACGCATGCGATATGCTAAAGCATAAACACTTACATCGTACTCCGTGCCAAAACAGTAAACTAGTTAGCAATCATATGCATGATCCTAGTTCATGTTAGAGTGACTAATGCGTCGCATACAAGGGTGTAATCTAGACAGGCTCGGCTAACCCTAAAATGGCGTGTGAAATGCAATCATCCGATGCACGTATTCAAGTTGGATTTAAAGATACAATGCGGTTTGTATGATGTACCGAGCCCGGTGCATGTCAACAAATGTATGGATGCACGCATGCATTGCATAAGGTATGCTAAAATAAGTGTGCCCTAATCTACCATCATAAGCAGGTAAATAAAAGGGAAGAAAGAAGTGGGGGTTGGAAGACATACACACCACTCACACACGCTTATTACAGATTTGCCCTCGCTCGGAAGGACCGAAAGAATAATACAAATTAATTAACTACGCAAGCTAATTAAATATTACAAATTAATTAAATTAACAAATTAACCACGCTAAGAGAAACAGTAAACCGCCTCGGGGCGAGGGCTCAATGCATGCGCGCTCGGATTCCGCTCGGAATTGCACTACCATGCCTAGCCTGCCTCTGTTTTCCCTGCTTTGCTCCTCTGAAAACTGCCAAAGTCTCAGGAATGCCTCTCAGGACACTGGGATACCACCGGCTGGAGGAAATGACCACCGGCACTAGGATGTGGCCATCGGCACAAAATAGATCCACCGGCCATCGATTGACTGCCGGTCGGCACAAAATACTGCCGGCCGGCAATAAGTTCCTGCAGAACCTGCAACTCACAGCAGCAGAGGGCAAAACTTGCATGGCAATACAATTCAAGCTATTTATGCACCAAACCAGTCCCTTATCATGTTTATGATTCAAAGAGACATGGTCTTTGGTTCTCGGACCATCAATCGTGCATTTTCATGCATGATGACCCAAAGAACCAATGTATGCACTTTCATGTCAAATGAAATGCAAGTCAAACAATCAAAAATCCCAATCCCCATCACCAAATCAAGGGACAAGGTATGCATGCAAGATGCATCGCAACCTAATCATGTTAGCTAGTATGCAACATGGGATGCAAACGAGAATGCTAGTATGCAAACACACATACAAGGCAAGCATGCGAACCAAGCAAAGGGGTGGACTTAAACATGACTTAGGCAACTCCAAATAGGCCTAGAATCAGTGGCCAAAGTGCCTAAAAATGAAGGCTAAACACATATGCACACATGCAAGTAAGTTGGACCAACACTTTAAGCCTTAAACTAGCAACTTTCAAACACATTTGAAAGGGGATATCATGGACAACTAGCATGCAATATAAGCTTTGAAATTCATGCTAGAATGTGGTGCCAAACCAAGCCAAATGAAGCAAACATAAGCATGCAAACATAGTCCAAGTACTTGAGGCAAGTCATGGAGCTTTGAAGCACATTTAATCATAACAAACATGGCATGCATTAAACAGCTAAAAATAGATTTTTGGCATGTTAAAACAAGGCCAAAGGACTACTTAGATGGCATCTAAGTGGCTCAATTCAAAGGCATGCATAATGGCCAAAACATAAGGCATACAACATATGCTCTCAAAGCAATAAAGAGGCGACTAAGGCAAGCATACGGGCATGCCAAAGGGACTGAAATTACATGTTGGGTGGTTCCAAACCACCAAAATGATGCAAGCAACACATGCTACACATTCACATACTTGAGGCATACAAGCCCGACAAGCCACAAATGCAAAGGAGCTATACTAAGCATGCCAAAATCAACCCAAACGACTATGGACAGACCTAAAGCATGGCAAAATAAGCACAAAACATTCATAAGTCTAAGCCTAAATCATGCTCAAACAAAGGCTAACAACCTAAGGCATGTTAAGGGAATTACAAGGCATTACATGGCAACTACACTAAACATGTGTGGAGCACCAAAACCAACAACAACATGATTATATTATGGCATAATAAGCATGAAATGCAGCCTATACATGATCAACACACACTTGAACATAAGGCTCCTTAAGAGACCAAAAATGGTCCCTTTCAAGGACAACAAGGAGAGGGGGTGGCCCTCCCCTTTTGAAGACTTCAAGGCACCATCTCCACCACTGAAATCCCTCAAGATTTCAGTGGTGAAGAGGCCCAAACACCAAAGCCTTGGAACTCACACAAAATAGCACAAAATGAGGCCTTTCAAGGCCTAAGAGGGGTCAAACTTCCCCAAAGCACAAAACACTCTTAATAAACAATCAAGAGGGCCTAAAAACAGAACTTTTTTATGTTATACACTAAACACAAAAACAGCTTTAAGATAAGTAAAAAAGGATGCAAAAAAGGGGAATAAAAGGCAAGTTTCTCACCCTTGTTGACCTTCTTCACAAGTGTTGATGTTGTTGCTTCCTTGGGCTCAAATCTAGCCAAGAACCTCAAGAACAAGCTCTGATCCTTGAAGATACCAAGAAAAGGTGAAAGACTAGGTGCTTGTGTGCAATAATATGAACAAATGCACCTAGAACACTTAAGAAAGAGAGGTATAGAGATATGATATGTATCAATCCTAGACCTAAAACCAGAACTCTCTCTGAGTTGTTTTCTCTCCAAAAAGCCCCAACCCTAAAGCCAAGGGGGAAGGGCTCCTCTTATAGAGGAGCCAAACTTGTAAAGCTTGTCAAGTAAGCTAACAAGAGGTCCATCCCTCCATACATGTGTATGGAGGGGGAGCCAATGCCAGACAGCTGTAATAAAATATCTGAAAAAGCAGCTGAACAGTAATCGGCTAGCCAAAAATGTCATTTTGACAAAAATGACTGCCGACCGGCAACAAAGAGTGCCGGCCGGCAATATATATTGCCGGTGGCAAAAAAAACCAGCCGGTGGCCTCTAGCTAGTGCCGGTGGTGTGTGGGGATGCCTCACAAGGCATTCCCTGCCCCTCCAAGGAAAAACACAAGTGTTTGGTGCAAAACCAGACATAAAACAGTCGAGTTCGGAGACCCTGAGACAAGGCGCGTAGCCGAGAACTCCGGGAACTCCAAACAAACACAAACATGGATAATCACCGAGCGTTCAAACGGTGACGTCCAAGTCTTGAGAATAGTCAAAAATGGGGTGTCTGCAAGTATGCATGATATGCATGGAATGCAACTAATATACAATCCTAACATACACAATGTTATGGAATGGCATACACGCTGCACGAGGTAATACACAACCGAGTATACACAATGCTATGGATGAAATGGCATACGCAATGCAATAATGGGCTTACACCAACATGAGAGAGCCTCAGCCACACTCACATAGGAGGCCATTAGATGAAAATGAGACAACTCGAAATACGTGCACGCGTGCACGCAAACCGAGGACGGACCCTCAGGCACCGAAATGCCACTCTAATGAGACATGGCAAAGACATGGAATATGGCATGTGATCATGCAAAAATCAGTGGCAAAATGAGGGGCTAAGCAGCCCCGAAACCCGGTAAAATGATACCCGATGCAAGGAATGACCCCGAAACATGGATTTTGGTGCATGAAATGGCCTACAGCTATACAATACATGCATAATTGGTACATGACATGAAAAATCAGAAGCAAGGTAGCCCCAAAATAAGCATCTTTACAGTACAAAACATGGCCAAACAGCAATCACAAGTAGGGCTAAAATGGCATACAAAAATGGCTCCGCAAGAGAGGCAATGAAGCAAGTGATAGATGCAAAGCCCAAATGGCAAAAGACCCTTCTACAACACTGAAGAGCGCCTAAAAACATGCTGTTTTTCAGTAGATGATAACCCCCAAAACAATATACAAACATGCTAAAAATGCCATGCAAGAAGTAGGCCAACAAGAGGCTATAACATGAGGTATACAAAGCATTCACCAAACAGCCAAAGACCCTTAACGAGATATGTCCAGGGGGTCAAAATATGGCCATTTTCAGTTCTGATCATGGCTTAAAAACAGAATCAAGGTAGGCTAACAAAGCATGCAAAAATGGGGGCCAAAGAGGGGTATAAGGGTAAGTGCTACATAGAGGCCCCCAACAGTGTTGATCCCTTCTACAATGTTGTATAGGGTCTCAAAATAAGTCAACTTACAGTTTATATCATGCCTCAAAACAGACTACACATAGGCTAGAAATACCATGCAAAATAATGGCATACAAGAGGGCATTGAAGCAAGTACCAAATGGGGGTCTCAAACAGTGTTTAACCCTTAAACAAACATGAAGAATGGCTCAAAAAAATGACCATTTCAGTTAGGGTCGGAGCCCAAAACAGTAAGCAAATAGGCTAGAAAGATGTGGCAAAAATGAGCTACAAAAGAGGGAAAATGGTCTTACCCTTGAAGCCCACTTCTTTGCTGCCTTTTGGATTAAGGAATGATGCCTCTAAGCCTCTGAAAAACCCCTCCTTGCTGCTGGAATGGAGTAGTGGTGGTGGTGCTAGGTGGTAGTGTGGAAAATGGGTTGGACTTGGATGTTTAGAGGGTGGAAATGAGAGAGAGGAAAGAGATACAATGCAAGAGCTTCAAGGGAGTTTTTTTTCAACCCTCAAAACAGGTTTGGGCAGCTGGTTATGTAGACAAAAGAGAGGGAGAAAGAGGGGAAAAAAGGGAGGAAAAATCCCTCCAAGTTTCCCTCCAAAAAAAGTCCCCCCGGATACAGAATCTGGGGGAAAATGAGGGTGTATCTACATTGTACTCCCTGTAAGGAAGCTGGCCGACTAGTTTTCTGAGTTGCAGGTGGCCGGCCGGCCACCCCCTATGGCCGGCCGGCCAAGGGCAAAAATGGAAAGTTGAATTTCTGGCCGGCCACCACATATTGGTGGCCTCCCATGTCCCTCAACACAACCCTGTGGTTCAAAATTGGCAATTGTAAAACAGGAGAGAGAACAAGCCACTTTTAGGAGGGGTTCAAAAGTGGAAAATGGAATTAATGGCCGGCCATAGACTTTTAGGGTCCTCCCATGTGTGTACAACACAAATATGTGGTTTGGGTTTGAAGAAAGTGGCCCTAGGGTGGTCAACATTGGCTCGGAAGCGAGAAAAACGAGCGTCGGAGGGCGCCGGAGGAACATAACTTGCTGGTGAGACAATTGCTGGCCTCCCACCCTTCAGTGACCTTCCTGGTGATAAAACAGAGGTACCTGCCAAAATTGAACGAAAACCGATGCAAAACGAACGCTCGGGGGTCAAAACACGCAGTTTGGGGTCCCGAAAACAGGCCGTTAAGTACCGAAAGTAGCATTCGACCACAAAGTGGGTCTCTCAGGCCTCAGTGTCCCTCAAAAGGGAGTAAATGAGATGCATGCCAAAAACCGGGGCAATCGGAGATAGTTAGGCGGTCCCGAACCGAGGCACACGGCCTGACGGCTCCGAAAATAGGGAACCGGGCTCCGAAATGGGCAAAATGGCCTACGGCCACGAAATGTAGCCCACGGCCACTGAGAGATGGTCTATGGGACCTCTCCCTCTCCTCAGGAAAAGAAACAGAGAAAACCGAGTCTGGTTCGCAAACCGAGGCAAGGCACAGAAAAGGGTTCGGGAGTCCGGAGGCAAGGCTCACGGCCGAGACTCTGAGACTTCTGAACGAGCACAATATGTAACATCACCGAGCGCTCAATCGGTGACGTCTGACTCTTAAGGTCGGTCAAAAATGGGGTGTCTACAACCACCGACATCCCTACCACCACCACCATCTTCGAAAACCCAAAAAAGAATTTCAAAACCCAAGTCAGGACCCCAAGAGTAGTCGCAAGACTCATGGGTCTAGACTCACTCCCAGACCCCAGGAAGGTTTTTAGGAGAAAGGAAGATCAGAAGGAAAAAAGTGGAGTTTCTGTGTTTCTGTGTTTTAATTTGTTTCTATGTTTCTGTGTTTGCATATCTAAGTGTAGTTTCTGTGTTTACATAGCTAAGTGTATGTTTGTAACAGTGCACGTTGATGGACGGCCACCGAACGTTATTGCCAAATTGATGGGTCATGATGGGCTGCCTCCTCAGCAGCATCTTCATAGACAACATAAAGGGTTTTCGGAAACTTATTCATAATGGACTGCATCAGTATCATCACAAAGGAATGGAAAACCGTATGAACACCGATCAAATAGGAAAAACTCAATGGCGCATCAAGAATGGAGGATTTGTATGACCTTTTGGGAACATCAAAGGTTGAGAGGAGTAGTTACCCAGCAAAAAGGACTATAAACTCAAAGCTGTCTGAGGCAGAGATGACGTTCATTCAACAGAAGTTCATGGCTGACAATGGTTGGCTTCTTGCTCAACTAATTTTTTTAGTTGTATGATATTTGGACTGCCCAGTTCTGTTGAGTTATGAGTAGTTTTCATGGATTAAATTGGCTGTCTGATTTTTGTTTTTTTCTATTGAAAAAGGTGGTTTTTCTTTCAAAACGATGCTACAGGTTTATCCCAACTGTGTTCGGGCCCAATGCAAACTGGCTGGTCCAGTCTACTTTTAAAAGATTCAAAAGGACACATCATGTAATTAAGAAGTGGTTTCCAAAACGCTCTCAAACATTTTTACTAAAAGTTGTGAAAATTTTGAGGACTCATGTTTGTTTTTTTGGGTGTGTGTGTTCATAATACTATTCCTAACTGGAAACCACAAAACAGAGAACAGAAAATAGTGTTATGGTGCTTCCTAGAAAATGGTTCTCTAACTCATTTCTAAAAACAGTTTTTGAAAATAACAAACTAATTGATCTTTGGTTTAGATACGTCCTATTATTTGTGGATCCATGTTCTCAGTTTTTTCTTTGATTTGTAATCTGTTCACCAATAACATAGTTTATTTACTTGTACTTGCAAACAGGAGTCTGAGTAAAATGGGTGAAGGTTAGTTTTTCCTTCAGCTTCTTTCATTCTCCCTTTATCTGTTCCTTTCCTTCTTTTTTTTATTTATTATTTACTTTTGTTATTAATATGAGTCTTCTAGACATTGGTATTAATATGAAACACTCACTTTTTGGGTTCCATAAACTTTCAAATTGACATTCCATAATCCCATCATTGTTAATTCATTCGATGAATTAAATCCATAGGGTAATATAATTGCAGGGACTTTTGGGCAAGTCTTGGAATGCTTAGACAATGAGAACTTGGAACATCTAGCTATGATGGAGAGGTTGTTAGGGCCACTGCCACAACATATGATTATTAGTACAGAGTAAGATCTGTTGTTTTTGTTTGTTTATTTCATACTATTTATCTGCTTCATCCCATGTATAAAGCTCTTATTTGTATTTTTTCAGCCTTTGTGCTGAGAAATATTTCAAGAGGAGTGCACGCTTGGATTGGCTAGAGGGTGCAAGCTCCAAAGAAAGTACGAGGGTAGTTTGGAAATTACCCCACCTACAGTAATTGGTAGATTTGTTTATTCTAAACTGTTAATAGAATCGTATGCAGCGGGTACTAATTTAACATCATTTCCTTTGTTCTCACTAGCCATTTTTCTAAGTGTTTTGTTTCAAATATTCCTTTATTATAACATATAGTATAGATAAATTAAAATTGTTGTATTAACAATTAATAATTAAAACCCAGTACGAATTTCATTTCCAGATATTGATAGTCCCGAGGCATTGCTAGAGTTCCGGTTAGAAACGGCATTGATCAAGTGTTTTTCCAACAAGACTCACAGAAATCCACGGATCCAATCAACATCCTAGAAACTAAATCTCATACCTAAATAATCACGTAAACATGTTATCACATTAGCACATAACATTACATCTATGTCTCTAACAAGCGAGACAAACCCATTGTGATACTAATCACTTCCCACGTACCCAAAGTATTCAAACCCCGTACGCTCTGATACCAAGTTGTAACGCCCTCAAAATAAACCCATAAACCATACATTTTTGACATGCTTAGACATAAAAGAATAAAGCATAATTACATATCATCAGAGTATTCATTACAAAATGTATTACATGTTGACAACAAAAGTAAGTGCCCTATAGGCTTACAACTTTCCAAGTCAACACTTGGTTACAAAACAAGAGTACTAACTCAAGATACAAAATAAGCCCTTGGGTTGATATACATGTAATACAAAGGGAAACAACAAAAAGTCCAACAACCTCAAGCCTCCCAAGCTACGTCCTTGGAGATGGCATGCTACCTGTACCTGAAAATGATGTCCCATATAGGGTGAGCCAACGCTCAGTAGAGATATGCTAAACATGATATAAGCAATAACTAAAACATTGGCCAATGATAAATGTTTAACTCATGTGAATCATTTCATAAACCATTTCTTATCCAATTCTCATGCATACCCATGACTCAGAACCTGGCCAAACAATTTGATTGAGATCACATCTCATATCAACTACATTTCTATTTCAGATGAGATAATAACTCATATTAAACATTTCACACTTCATATCAGATACACATTTTGGTGTTGTATCAATAACACATGACACACTTCCATACTTCACAAATGATACACATTTTAGTGCTGTATCAATATCAAACGAAAACACTTCCATACTTTACAAGTGATACACATTTTAGTGCTGTATCAATGGAGTCCATCCCCTATCTCCTCCCACACAATATCCGGTTTAGAGGTCCATCCCCTATCTTCCCCTAAACCGTGGAGTACATCCCCTATCTCCTCCCACATAACACAATGTATATAAACACATATCATATATATAATCAATTCAATACATAAAATTCATGTATTATATCGACCGCCATATTCGATGGCATACTCATTTGGTTTGTTTTAGTTTGCCTAATCATCATGCATTGTCTACAACAATCAAGACTATCCTACACCGATAGCCCAAAGCAATTATTTCAAAACAGATAATAACTGCGTCAACAGATAAATAATCAATATTTTCAACAGTGAGCGATTAATAAATCCAACTCCACAATCTCATCTCATAATCCAACTCCACAATCTCATAAATTAATTATACCAATTAATTTATGCACAAATTAGGGCTTTCTCTCCCATTTCTCAATATTAACCCAAAGGTTCAAATATCGACAACCAACACAATACTACCATTTTGAGACCCAAAATACATGTTTAAGAATCAAAATAACAAAACCCCCTTTATACATTTTGAAACCCTAAGTCCCAAAATTTCCCAACTTCCACATTTTATCAAAATGACCAATAATTTAAGTCAAAGCCCATAAGAATGAGTAGTTATCCCTACCTCAAGAGATGAACCCAAATGGTGATGATGAAGAAATCCGAAATGCTCCAAATCAAGAATTTTTCAGATTGATAGGAAGCCCACACCAAGCTCTACAACTTTTGCAAAGGAACTAAGGTAGAAGGTCACTCTACCTAGATCAAACCTTAGAGAGAAGGTAGGTTCTAGAGAGAGGAGCTCTCAAAATCGATTTTGGGAAAGCAAGAGAGAGAAAGGAAATGTAAAAATTGATCCAAAAAGTCGAATCCCGAAGTGATATACCAGTCGCCCCGCTCGAGCGTGGAAACCCCCGCCGAGCGTCAGACACAGACTCACGCTCGAGCGTCAAAAGTGCCGCTCGAGCGTCGATTGCACACCTATAGAAGTTTTGCAGACATGGTCCCCGCTCGAGCGTCAAACTCCCCGCTCGAGCGGAGGAACAAAATCAAAGGGTCATGCTCGAGCGTCAAAACTCCCACTCGAGCATACGAAGACCTGCAGAGCAAAGTACTGAGAGGTGGAAAATTACGCTCGAGCGTCAAAACTCCCGCTCGAGCGTCAAAAGCCCCGCTCGAGCGTGAAGGCCAAATTCTGGGCATCAACCTTTGGTTTCAAAACACAACCAACCTGTTCCAAACCTACCCAACACAATCCAAGACTCAAATATAACGAGTAAAGGATGGAAATGAGAATGAGACAACAACACAACCACGGAACCAAGTCCAGAATACAGTATACAAGGGAAAGGAAAACCGGGATCGCTGTGACCTTCCCTCCTTAAAGAATTTCGTCCCCGAAATTAAGTATACGTTTTCAAAAACAAGTTTTCTCAAATCCCAACAACATTACAACTCATTATTCAACGTTCCGACCCATTACCGGTCATCTCATCTCTTTCCAAGAGGCAAATCACAATATATAATTCAATATGCATTATTAACATGCTTTCCCTTGAAATTTACCAATTTCAACACATTTTCCACAATTCTATAATATTTGCAACATTAATATCATGCTTGCATTTCCACAATATATTTAACATACACAATGTTAAAATAACTTCCATTAATCACAACATATACAATGTTTTACAACTTAAGACATATTCAATGCTCTTAAAGTTCAACAAGATCACAAGATTCCCATTACATGATTACACATTAACAAACATGTCCGGATATTTTTCACGGACTTCCAACTCACGTTCCAAAGTGGCTTCCTCCACTCTGTGATGCTTCCACAAAACCTTTACCAAAGGGATGGTCTTGCCTCGCAAGACTTGATCCCGCCTATCCAAGACCCGAACCGGTCTCTCCTTATACGAGGCATCCTCATCTACCTCTAAGTCGGTCCAATCCAACACGTGCGATGGATCCGGCTCGTACTTCCGAAGCATACTAACATGAAACACGTCATGCACTCTGGACAACTGCGGCGGCAAGGCCAAACGATAAGCAACTTCCCCAATGCTCTCAAGGATCTCAAAGAGACCGATAAACCGAGGGGACAACTTCCCACTCTTCCCAAACCTCATCAAACCCCGTCTAGGTGATATTTTCAAAAAAACATGATCACCTGTCTCAAACGCCAAAGGCCTCCTCCTACGGTCGGCATAACTCTTTTGGCGACTCTGAGCTGTAACAAGCCTCTTACGGATAAGCTCCACTTTCTCCGTCGTTTCCCTCACCAACTCCGGACCCAACAAAGGTGCATCACCCATCTCGCCCTAACAAACTGGAGACCTACAAGGTCGGCCATACAAGGCCTCAAACGGTGCCATACCGATGCTCGACTGAAAACTGTTGTTGTAGGCAAACTCCACCAAGGGTAAGTGCCTCTCCCACGTCCCACTAAAGTCAAGGACACAACCTCGAAGCATATCATCAAGGATCTGAATTGTACGCTCGGACTGCCCGTTAGTCTGAGGATGGTAAGCTGTACTAAAGGTCAACTTAGTGCCCAAGGCACTCTGCAAACTCTGCCACAACCTAGCAGTAAAACGAGGGTCTCTATCTGAGACGATCATCACTGGGACCCCGTGCAACCTCACTATGTCCCGAATATACAAGTCGGCCAGATGATCTACGGAATCTCTCACGCGCATAGGAATGAAGTGCGCTGACTTAGTCAACCGGTCTACAACCACCCAAATAGCATCACTACCCCGCTGAGTCCTCGGAAGACCTACAACGAAGTCCATAGTGACATGCTCCCACTTCCACTCGGCAATAGGCAAGGGTTGTAACAAACCCGCTGGCCTCTGATGCTCGGCTTTCACTTACTGACAAGTAAGGCATTTAGACATGAACACTATCACATCTCTTTTCATGCCCCTCCACCAAAACTGGCGCCCCAAATCACGATACATCTTGGTGCCTCTCGGATGCACCACAAGGCGTGAGTGGTGAAACTCTCGGAGTACCTCCTCTCGGCAAGACTCCGGCACCAACAAACGGTCTCGGTATCTCACACTCAAGTCGGGATACTCAGACAGACCCTTCTCAACCTTCCCGCTGGATATCTTCTCTCGAAGGGACTCTACCTCAAGGTCACCTCTCTGTGCCTCTAACACTCGAGTCACAAGTGTAGGCTGCGCAACAACGGAAAACAAGGCCGCAGCCTCAACGGATTCGCCCAGAAGCAAATCAAACTCGCCAAGTGCACCCAACATCTCCCACTCCCGGATGGCTATACAAGCTACATCACTAATGGATTTTCTGCTAAGGGCATCGGCCACAACATTGGCCTTACCCGGGTGATAGTGCAACTCAAAATCATAATCCTCTATGAACTCCATCCATCTTCTCTGCCTCAAATTCAAGTCCCTCTGTGTAAACAGATGTTTCAGACTCTTATGGTCCGAGAACACCTCGAACCTCTCACCATAAAGGTAGTGCCTCCAAATCTTCAAGGCAAAGATCACGGCTGCTAATTCTAGGTCATGGGTAGGGTAATTCTTCTTGTGAATTTCCAACTGACGTGAGCCATAGGCAACCACGTTCCCCTCTTGCATCAACACACAACCCAAACCCTCTCGTGAGGCATCACAATAAACCGCATAACCTAACCCTCTCTCCAGAATAATCAAAACCAGAGCGGTGGTCAATCTAACCTTTAACTCTTGGAACGACTTTTCACAAGTCTCACTCCATACAAACTTGACCCCTTTCCGCGTTAACCTAGTCAATGGCGAAGCTAGCCTGGAGAAATCCTTCACAAACCGACGGTAGTACCCAGCTAATCCCAGAAAACTGCGGATCTCAAAAACGCTCTTAGGCTGTGCCCAATCTTGCACTGCCTCTACCTTGGATGTATCAACAGACACTCCTTTCCCGGAAACCACATAGCCTAAGAACTTGACTTCTCCTAGCCAGAACTCACATTTCCCAAACTTGGCATACAACGTATGGGCTTTAAGCAATTCAAGCACCACTCTCAAGTGTTCCTCGTGCTCCTCCTCTGAAGGTGAATAGATAAGAATGTCGTCCACGAAAACGACTACAAAACGATCTAAGAATTCCCGGAAGATCCGGTTCATCAAATCCATAAAGACTGCCGGTGCATTGGTGAGCCCAAATGGCATCACCAGGAACTCATAATGGCCATACCACGTACGGAATGCCGTCTTAGGAATATCCTCCTCCCTGACCCTCAACTGATGGTAACCCGATCTCAAGTCTATCTTAGAGAAACAACGGGAACCCTTCAACTGGTCAAACAAATCATCTATACGGGGCATAGGGTATTTATTCTTAACCGTAGCCCGATTCAACTTCCGGTAGTCGATATAAAGTCTCAAGGCACCATCTTTCTTTTTAGCAAAGAGGGCCGGTGCTCCCCACGGCGAAACACTAGGGCGAATAAAGCCCTTATCTAGCAATTCCTGGAGCTGAATCTTCAACTCACTCAACTCGGCTGCGGCAAAACAATAAGGTGCCATAGAAATCGGCGCCGTGCCGAGCACTAAATCAATAGAGAACTCGATCTCTCGGTGAGGTGGCAAACAAACGAGATCCTCGGGAAAAACATCCGAATACTCACAGACCGCTCTCGGCAATTCAATCTGGGTCTCATCACACTCACTACTCAAAAGGCTAGTGAGAAGACCACTAAGCTCACTCCGCCCTCGCAGATCATACACCGGTGGCAACACACTACCAACCGGATCCCCCAGAAAATGGAAACAATCCCCGCTCAAGGTACATACTATGACCCTCTGGCGGTAACAATCGATAATAGCCCGGTATGACGATAGCCAATTCATACCCAAAATAACATCGAAACCTGACATAGGCATAACTACAAAAGGAAATAGAAGTCGGCGATCTGCTACCTCTATATCACAACTTCTACACCCTTGTTTCAAAATCAACTCACCCCCAACAGGTGATACAACACAAATAGGAGATGCTAACTGTGCCAACTCCAAACCCAAAACAGATGCAAATGCAGCAGATATAAAAGAATGGGATGCACCCGTATCGATCAACACATTAGCAACCGAGTTGCAAAACAAATAGGTACCTCTCACGACAGATGGAGCCGGTACTAGATCCTGCGCGGTAACAGCATACACATGCCCTGTAGGCCCCTGATCTACCTGCTCACCTCTCGGAGCAAAAGACTGCTGCACAGACTGGGACGACGAAGCTCCCTGGTTGGCCCTCGAGGCCTGGACTGACTGTGCTAGCTGAAAACTCTGCGTCTGCCTAGAACCAAACGCCCCCGAAATGGCACCCAACTGCGAGCAGTACCTCTTCAGGTGCCCCGCCTGACCACACTGATAGCAAGACAGTGGCTGACCTCTGCCCTGACTCTGGCCCTGAGGTCGAGCCGAAGAAGAAGCTGCTCTCTGCCCTCCTCCCTTCTGCGGGCAAGCTGGAGACTTGTGGCCCAGCTGACCACACTTGTAACAAGTCACGTCTCCCTGACTGCCTCTCCCAGAGCCTGCACTCGGCACTGGAAAGGTTGATCTAGCAAAACCTCCCTGAGACTGCTGAGGGTTAGAACCCCTCTGTCTCCTGCCATCACCCTGACCATCCTGACTCCTCTTGGAGCCTTTTTGTCCTTCCTCTTCCTCCTGCATCATGATCTCCATATGCGCCGCAGCGTCTACAAGACGCCCATAATCTCGAGTCATATACCCTCCAACTCTCATCTTGAGGCCACGCCTCAACTTCTTCTCAAACTCCAGACAACAGCATTCCTCAGACGCCACAAGCTCAGGTGCAAACCTGGACAGACTAGTAAAAGCGGCCTCAAACTCGGCCACAGACAAACTCAGCTGCTTAAGATGGAAAAAATGGTCCCTCAGCTTCTCTTGGCAGATGGAGACAAGAACTTCTCCTGAAAGGCACCCACAAAAGCCTCTCATGTGCCATCAATACGGCCTCTCATGAACTTCCACCACTGACCCGCATCCCCTTAAGCTGGAAAGATGCCAAGGTCACTTTCAATGCTCCGTCTTCGATGCCAAGCATCTTAAATGTCTTCGTCATCTATTCCAACCACTCATCCGCCTTAAGTGGCTCCTTCGGATCCCCAACAAACTCGTCCGGGTTAGACCGGAAGAACTCCCTCTTCAAGAAGGAAGGCCCTGCATCAACAACCTGGGCCTGGACTTGTGCTTGAACTGGATTCTCAGCTCTGAGAATGCCCATAGATTCCCTCAAAGCATCGGCTATCCCACGGGGTAAAGCGCCCATAGCCTGCTGACCTGCTGGCTCGGCCACATTGGCCTGGCCAACCCCCTCCTGCTGTGCCGGAATGTCATCCGGTATGCATCTCCTGCCTCCTAGGCCTACCACGCCTACCACTACGTCCTCGTCCTGACATCCTAATAAAGGTAACGAAGACATTAGCACATTCACAAATGTGCCGAAGCTATAACACTCGCGTCCTAATACATGGACAACTGTAATTCACTCCACGTAAGCACATAAACACATAAGCACTTACGAATTTCATTTCCGGAATGATAGTCCCGAGGCATTGCTAGAGTTCCGGTTTGAAACAGCATTGATCAAGTGCTTTTCCAACAAGACTCACAGAAACCCACGGATCCAATCAACATCCTAGAACCTAAATCCCATACCCAAATAATCACGTAAACATGTTATCACATAAGCACATAACATTACATCTAAGTCTCTAACAAGCGAGACAAACCCATTGTGATACTAATCACTTCCCACGTACCTAAATTATTCAAACCCGGTACGCTCTGACACCAAGTTGTAACGCCCTCAAAATAAACCCATAAACCATACATTCTTGACATGCTTAGACATAAAAGAATAAAGCATAATTACATATCATCAGAGTATTCATTACAAAATGTATTACATGTTGACAACAAAAGTAAGTGCCCTATAGGCTTACAACTTTCCAACTCAACACTTGGTTAAAAAACAAGAGTACTAACTCAAGATACAAAATAAGCCCTTGGCTTGATATACATGTAATACAAAGGGAAACAACAAAAAGTCCAACAACCTCAAGCCTCCCAAGCTATGTCCTCGGAGATGGCATGCTACCTGTACCTGAAAATGATGTCCCACATAGGGTGAGCCAACGCTCAGTAGAGATATGCTAAACATGATATAAGCAATAACTAAAACATTGGCCAATGATAAATGTCTAACTCATGTGAATCATTTCATAAACCATTTCTTATCCAATTCTCATGCATACCCATGGCTCAGAACCTGGCCAAACAATTTGATTGAGATCACATCTCATATCAACGGCATTTCTATTTCAGATGAGATAATAACTCATATTAAACATTTCACACTTCATATCAGATACACATTTTGGTGTTGTATCAATAACACATGACACACTTCCATACTTCACAAATGATACACATTTTAGTGCTGTATCAATATCAAACGAAAACACTTCCATACTTTACAAGTGATACACATTTTAGTGCTGTATCAATGGAGTCCATCCCCTATCTCCTCCCACACAATATCCGGTTTAGAGGTTCATCCCCTATCTTCCCCTAAACCGTGGAGTACATCCCTATCTCTTCCCACATAACACAATGTATATAAACACATATCATATACATAATCAATTCAATACATAAAATTCATGTATTATATCGACCGCCATATTCGATGGCATACTCATTTGATTAGTTTTAGTTTGACTAATCATCATGCATTGTCTACAACAATCAAGACTATCCTCCACTGATAGCCCAAAGCAATTATTTCTAAACAGATAATAAATGCGTCAACAGATAAATAATCAATATTTTCAACAGTGAGCGATTAATAAATCCAACTCCACAATCTCATCTCATAATGAACCATTTTGATTATATTCAACTCAATTTCAATAAACCCACAATTTTCTCAAATTAATTATACCAATTAATTTATGCACAAATTAGGGCTTTCTCTCCCATTTCTCGATATTAACCCAAAGGTTCAAATATCGACAACCAACACAATACTACCATTTTGAGACCCAAAATACATGTTTAAGAATCAAAATAACAAAACCCCCTTTATACATTTTGAAACCCTAAGTCCCAAAATTCCCAACTTCTACATTTTATCAAAATGACCAATAATTTAAGTCAAAGCCCATAAGAATGAGTAGTTATCCCTACCTCAAGAGATGAACCCAAATGGTGATGATGAAGAAATCCAAAATGCTCCAAATCAAGAATTTTTCAGATTGATAGGAAGCCCACACCAAGCTCTACAACTTTTGCAAAGGAACTAAGGCAGAAGGTCACTCTAACTAAATCAAACCTTAGAGAGAAGGTAGGTTCTAGAGAGAGGAGCTCTCAAAATCGATTTTGGGAAAGTAAGAGAGAGAAAGGAAATGTAAAAATTGATCCAAAAAGTCGAATCCCGATGTGATATACCAGTCGCCCCGCTCGAACGTGGAAACCCCCGCTCGAGCGTCAGACACAGACTCACGCTCGAGCGTCAAAAGTGCCGCTCGAGCGTCGATTGCACACCTGTAGAAGTTTTGCAGACATGGTCCCCGCTCGAGCGTCAAACTCCCCGCTCGAGCGGAGGAACAAAATCAAAGGGTCACGCTCGAGCGTACGAAGACCTGCAGAGCAAAGTACTGAGAGGTGGAAAATTACGCTCGAGCGTCAAAACTCCCGCTCGAGCGGAGAAGCAACAACAAAGGGCCCACTCGAGCGTCAAAAGCCCCACTCGAGCGTGAAGGCCAAATTCTGGGCATCAACCTTTGGTTTCAAAACACAACCAACCTGTTCCAAACCTGCCCAACACAATCCAAGACTCAAATATAACGAGTAAAGGATGGAAATGAGAATGAGACAACAACACAACCACAGAACCAAGTCCGGAATACAGTATACAAAGGAAAGGAAAACCGGGATCGCTACAGATTTGTTGGTAAAATGACCATTTATTATGAAGTAAAAAACTTCAAGGGACATGATATAATTTTTAAAATAACATGAAATAATTCATATTTTAAATAAATTTCGGATGCGTATTTATAATTTATCCATTTATTTTACTATTTAAAAAAAAATAACTCAACATGTTTTATCTGTAACTTTTTTTTTTTTTTTGGTGTACATATAATTAAAACATAAGCCTTGTCATGGTATCAGAAAGGATTTGGCTTTTGTTTTTTTTTATGTTGTTATTTAATTTGAGAGAGCGTTTGGATTTAGTAGGTATTTTAGAATCGATTCCGATGATTTGAACTATTCATTTTTTAAAACTCTTTAATTAAAATATTCATATAAAAATTAAGATAATTGAATATCAGAAGCTATATATTTAAAGCATATTTGTGTCAAAAAAAATAGACGACAAATATAATTTAAAAAATAATTATCTATTTTTTATAATATAAATTTAATTTATATATATAACATTTAATATCTAATCATCTTAATTTTTTATCGAAATATTTTACCTAATAAGTCGTAAAATAAGAACGGCAATTAGATTCAAATTATGGAAATTAGATTCAAATTGGTAAAATGACTCCACGGATCACTCCTCCCTCTATATTGTACCGAACCAAGCCTTTATAGTTTCGTTGCCTTTTGCCGCCTTTCCATACAGTCTCTCTCTCTCTCTCTCAGTCTCTCTCTCTCTCTGTCCCTTTCAAACATGGCCAAGTCATAGAATTCCAAGTTCAAGTGTTTCTCCGGCATCCTCCGCTGCCTCCTTTCCATCGGCAGCCTCCCAACCCAACCATCCGATCCCACCACCGACATCCCTACCACCACCACCATCTTTGAAAACCCAAAAAAGAATTTCAAAACCCAAGTCAGGACCCCAAGAGTAGTCGCAAGACTCATGGGTCTAGACTCACTCCCAGACCCCAGGAAGGTTTTTAAGAGAAAGGAAGATTAGAAGGAAAAAAGTGGAGTTTCTGTGTTTTAATTTGTTTCTGTGTTTCTGTGTTTACATATCTAAGTGTAGTTTCTGTGTTTACGTAGCTAAGTGTATGTTTGTAACAGTGCACGTTGATGGATGGCCACCGGACGTTATTGCCAAATTGATGGGTCTTGATGGGCTGCCTCCTCAGCAGCCTCTTCATAGACAACATAAAGGGTTTTCGGAAACTTATCGACAATGGACTGCATCAGTATCATCGCAAAGGGATGGAAAACCATATGAACATCGATCAAATAGGAAAGACTCAATGGCGCATCAAGAATGTAAGGATTAGTATGAAGTTTTGGGAACATCAAAGGTTGAGAGGAGTAGTTACCCAGCAAAAAGGACTATAAACTCAAAGCTGTCTGAGGCAGAGAGGGCGTTCATTCAATAGAAGTTCATGGCTGACAATGGTTGGCTTCTTGCTCAACTAATTTTTTTAGTTGTATGATATTTGGACTGCCCAGTTCTATTGACTTATGAGCAGTTTCATGGATTAAATTGGCTGTCTAATTTTTGTTTTTCGTGTTTTTTTCTGTTGAAAAAGGTGGTTTTTCTTTCAAAACGATGCTACAGGTTTATCTCAACTGTGTTCGGGCCCAATGCAAACTGGCTGGTCCAGTCTGCTTTTAAAAGATTCAGAAGGACACATCATGTAATTAAGAAGTGGTTTCCAAAATGCTCTCAAACATTTTTACTAAAAGTTGTGAAAATTTTGAGGGCTCGTGTTTGTTTTTTTGGGTGTGTGTGTTCATAATACTATTCCTAACTGGAAACCACAAAACAGAGAACAGAAAATAGTGTTATGGTGCTTCCTAGAAAATGGTTCTCTAACTGATTTCTAAAAACAGTTTTTGAAAATAACAAACTAATTGATCTTCGGTTTAGATACGTCCTATTATTTGTGGATCCATGTTCTCAGTTTTTTCTTTGATTTGTAATCTGTTCACCAATAACATAGTTTATTTACTTGTACTTGCAAACAGGAGTCTGAGTAAAATGGGTGAAGGTTATTTTTCCCTTCAGCTTCTTTCATTCTCCCTTTATCTGTTCCTTTCCTTCTTTTTTTTATTTATTATTTACTTTTGTTATTAATATGAGTCTTCTAGACATTGGTATTAATATGAAACACTCACTTTTTGGGTTCCATAAACTTTCAAATTGACATTCCATAATCCCATCATTGTTAATTCATTCGATGAATTAAATCCATAGGGTAATATAATTGCAGGGACTTTTGGGCAAGTCTTTGAATGTTTAGACAATGAGAACTTGGAACATCTAGCTATGATGGAGAGGTTGTTAGGGCCACTGCCACAACATATGATTATTAGTGCAGAGTAAGATCTGTTGTTTTTGTTTGTTTATTTCATACTATTTATCTGCTTCATCCCATGTACAAAGCTCTTATTTGTATTTTTTCAGCCTTCGTGCTGAGAAATATTTCAAGAGGAGTGCACGCTTGGATTGGCTAGAGGGTGCAAGCTCCAAAGAAAGTACGAGGGCAGTTTGGAAATTACCCCGCCTACAGGTAATTGGTTATTTGTTTATTCTAAACTGTTAATGGATCGTATGCAGCGGGTACTAATTTAACATCATTTCCTTTGTTCTCACTAGCCATTTTTCTAAGTGTTTTGTTTCAAATATTCCTTTATTATAACATATAGTATAGATAAATTAAAATTGTTGTATTAACAATTAATAATTAAAATTATGGTTTGTTATAAAAAAAAAATGACATAGTTATAATATTTCACTATTTTAGAATAAAAATATATGAATTTAAAAAATTTGTCATATTCATTTTTAAAGGGAAATAATTAAAAAATCTTAAAAACTTAATGAGTGAGAAATAATCATCGTAAAAAATAAAATTTCTAAATGCTCTACCATATAATAATAAAATTGGTTGAATTATTTATTGAAATATACTGTTGACATCAATAATAGCTGTGACTAAATGATTTATTGGTAAAATGACCATTTATTATGAAGTAAAAAACTTCAAGGGACATGATATAATTTTTAAAATCACATGAAATAATTCATATTTTAAATAAATTTCGGATGTGTATTTATAATTTATCCATTTATTTTACTACTTAAAAAAAATAACTCAACATGTTTTACCTGTAACTTTTTTTTTTTTGGGTGTACATATAATTAAAACATAAGCCTTGTCATGGTATCAGAAAGGATTTGGCTTCTTTTTTTTTTTTTTATGTTGTTATTTAATTTGAGAGAGCGTTTGGATTTAGTAGGTCTATTTTAGAATCGATTCCGATGATTCGAGCTGTTCATTTTTTAAAACTCTTTAATTAAAATATTCATATAAAAAATTAAGATAATTGAATATCAGAAACTATATATTTAAAGCATATTTGTGTCAAAAAAATAGACGACAAATATAATTTAAAAAAGAATTATCTATTTTTTATAATATAAATTTAATTTAAATATATAACATTTAATATCTAATCATCTTCATTTTTTATAAAAATATTTTACCTAATAAGTCTTAAAATAAGAACGGAAATTAGATTCAAAATGGTAAAATAACTCCACGGATCACTCATCCCTCTATATTGTACCAAACCAAGCCTTTATAGTTTCGTTGCCTTTTTCCGCCTTTCCATACAGTCTCTCTCTCTCTCTCTCTCTCTCTCTCTCTCTCTCTCTCTCTGTCTCTGTCTCTTTCTCTGTCTCTCTCTCTCCCTCTCAAACAAGGCCAAGTCACAGAATTCCAAGTTCAAGTGTTTCTCTGGCATCCTCCGTTGCCTCCTCTGCATCGGCAACCTCCCAACCCAACCATCCGACCCCACCACCGACATCCCTACCACCACCACCACCTTCGAAAGCCCAAAAAAGAATTTCAAAACCCAAGTCAGGACCCCAGGAGTAGTCGCAAGACTCATGGGTCTAGACTCACTCCCAGACCCCAGGAAGGTTTTCAGGAGAAAGGAAGATCAGAAGGAAAAAAGTAGAGTTTCTGTGTTTCTGTGTTTACATATCTAAGTGTAGTTTCTGTGTTTACATAGCTAAGTGTATGTTTGTAACAGTGCACGTTGATGGACGACCACCAAACGTTATTGCCAAATTGATGGGTCTTGATGGGCTGCCTCCTCAGCAGCCTCTTCATAGACAACATAAAGGGTCTTCGGAAACTTATCGACAATGGACTGCATCAGTATCATCACAAAGGGATGGAAAACCATATGAACACCGATCAAATAGGAAAGACTCAATCGCGCATCAAGAATGTAAGGATTAGTATGAAGTTTTGGGAACATCAAAGGTTGAGTGGAGTAGTTACCCAGCAAAAAGGACTATAAACTCAAAGCTGTCTGAGGCAGAGAGGGCGTTCATTCAACAGAAGTTCATGGCTGACAATGGTTGGCTTCTTGCTCAACTAATTTTTTTAGTTGTATGATATTTGGACTGCGCAGTTCTGTTGACTTATGAGCAGTTTTCATGGATTAAATTGGCTGTCTGATTTTTGTTTTTTGTGTTTTTTTCTGTTGAAAAAGGTGGTTTTTCTTTCAAAACAATGCTACAGGTTTATCCCAACTGTGTTCGGGCCCAATGCAAACTGGCTGGTCCAGTCTACTTTTAAAAGATTCAAAAGGACACAACATGTAATTAAGAAGTAGTTTCCAAAATGCTGTCAAACATTTTTACTAAAAGTTGTGAAAATTTTGAGGACTCATGTTTGTTTTTTTGGGTGTGTGTGTTCATAATACTATTCCTAACTGGAAACCACAAAACAAAGAACAGAAAACAGTGTTATGGTGCTTCCTAGAAAATTGTTCTCTAACTCATTTCTAAAAATAGTTTTTGAAAATAACAAACTAATTGATCTTCGGTTTAGATACGTCCTATTATTTGTGGATCCATGTTCTCAGTTTTTTCTTTGATTTGTAATCTGTTCACCAATAACATAGTTTATTTACTTGTACTTGCAAACAGGAGTCTGAGTAAAATGGGTGAAGGTTAGTTTTCCTTCAGCTTCTTTCATTCTCCCTTTATCTGTTCTTTCCTTCTTTTTTTTTTTTATTATTTGTTATTGAGTCTTTTGTTAATTACTCACTTTTGTTCCATACTTTCAAATTGATTCATTGGTTATTATACACTCATTTTGGGTTCTTCTTAATTCTTCTTTTGGTCCATCATCTTTAATTCTTCATTTATTCATTGTTAATTCAGATGAATTAAATCCATAGGGTAATATAATTGCAGGGATTTGGGCAAGTCTTTGAATGTTTAGACAATGAGAACTTGGAACATCTAGCTATGATGGAGAGGTTGTTAGGGCCACTGCCACAACATATGATTATTAGTGCAGAGTAAGATCTGTTGTTTTTGTTTGTTTATTTCATACTATTTATCTGCTTCATCCCATGTACAAAGCTCTTATTTGTATTTTTTCAGCCTTCGTGCTGAGAAATATTTCAAGAGGAGTGCACGCTTGGATTGGCTAGAGGGTGCAAGCTCCAAAGAAAGTACGAGGGCAGTTTGGAAATTACCCCGCCTACAGGTAATTGGTTTATTTGTTTATTCTAAACTGTTAATGGAATCGTATGCAGCGGGTACTAATTTAACATCATTTCCTTTGTTCTCACTAGCCATTTTTCTAAGTGTTTTGTTTCAAATATTCCTTTATTATAACATATAGTATAGATAAATTAAAATTGTTGTATTAACAATTAATAATTAAAATTATGGTTTGTTATAAAAAAAAAATGACATAGTTATAATATTTCACTATTTTAGAATAAAAATATATGAATTTTAAAAATTTGTCATATTCATTTTTTAAAGGGAAATAATTAAAAAAATCTTAAAAACTTAATGAGTGAGAAATAATCATCGTAAAAAATAAAATTTCTAAATGCTCTACCATATAATAATAAAATTGGTTGAATTATTTATTGAAATATACTGTTGACATCAATAATAGCTGTGACTAAATGATTTATTGGTAAAATGACCATTTATTATGAAGTAAAAAACTTCAAGGGACATGATATAATTTTTAAAATCACATGAAATAATTCATATTTTAAATAAATTTCGGATGTGTATTTATAATTTATCCATTTATTTTACTACTTAAAAAAATAACTCAACATGTTTATCTGTAAACTTTTTTTTTTTGGGTGTACATATAATTAAAACATAAGCCTTGTCATGGTATCAGAAAGGATTTGGCTTCTTTTTTTTTTTTTATGTTGTTATTTAATTTGAGAGAGCGTTTGGATTTAGTAGGTCTATTTTAGAATCGATTCCGATGATTTGAACTGTTCATTTTTTAAAACTCTTTAATTAAAATATTCATATAAAAAATTAAGATAATTGAATATCAGAAGCTATATATTTAAAGCATATTTGTGTCAAAAAAATAGACGACAAATATAATTTAAAAAAGAATTATCTATTTTTTATAATATAAATTTAATTTAAATATATAACATTAATATCTAATCATCTTCATTTTTAATAAAATATTTTACCTAATAAGTCTTAAAATAAGAACGGAAATTAGATTCAAATTATGGAAATTAGATTCAAATGGTAAAATAACTCCACGGATCACTCATCCCTTATATTGTACCAAACCAAGCCTTTATAGTTTCGTTGCCTTTTTCCGCCTTTCCATACAGTCTCTCTCTCTCTCTCTCTCTCTCTCTCTCTCTCTCTTTCTCTGTCTCTCTCTCTCCCTCTCAAACAAGGCCAAGTCACAGAATTCCAAGTTCAAGTGTTTCTCTGGCATCCTCCGTTGCCTCCTCTGCATCGGCAGCCTCCCAACGCAACAATCCAACCCCACCACCGACATCCCTACCACCGCCACCATCTTCGAAAGCCCAAAAAAGAATTTCAAAACCCAAGTCAGGACCCCAAGAGTAGTCCCAAGACTCATGGGTCTAGACTCACTCCCAGACCCCAGGAAGGTTTTTAGGAGAAAGGAAGATCAGAAGGAAAAAAGTGGAGTTTCTGTGTTTTAATTTGTTTCTGTGTTTCTGTGTTTACATATCTAAGTGTAGTTTCTGTGTTTACGTAGCTAAGTGTATGTTTGTAACAGTGCACGTTGATGGACGGCCACCGAACGTTATTGCCAAATTGATGGGTCTTGATGGGCTGCCTCCTCAGCAGCCTCTTCATAGACAACATAAAGGGTCTTCGGAAACTTATCGACAATGGACTGCATCAGTATCATCACAAAGGGATGGAAAACCATATGAACACCGGTCAAATAGGAAAGACTCAATGGCGCATCAAGAATGTAAGGATTAGTATGAAGTTTTGGGAACATCAAAGGTTGAGTGGAGTAGTTACCCAGCAAAAAGGACTATAAACTCAAAGCTGTCTGAGGCAGAGAGGGCGTTCATTCAACAGAAGTTCATGGCTGACAATGGTTGGCTTCTTGCTCAACTAATTTTTTTAGTTGTATGATATTTGGACTGCGCAGTTCTGTTGACTTATGAGCAGTTTTCATGGATTAAATTGGCTGTCTGATTTTTGTTTTTGTGTTTTTTTCTGTTGAAAAAGGTGGTTTTTCTTTCAAAACAATGCTACAGGTTTATCCCAACTGTGTTCGGGCCCAATGCAAACTGGCTGGTCCAGTCTACTTTTAAAAGATTCAAAAGGACACATCATGTAATTAAGAAGTGGTTTCCAAAATGCTCTCAAACATTTTTACTAAAAGTTGTGAAAATTTTGAGGACTCATGTTTGTTTTTTTGGGTGTGTGTTCATAATACTATTCCTAACTGGAAACCACAAAACAGAGAACAGAAAACAGTGTTATGGTGCTTCCTAGAAAATGGTTCTCTAACTCATTTCTAAAAACAGTTTTTGAAAATAACAAACTAATTGATCTTCGGTTTAGATACGTCCTATTATTTGTGGACCCATGTTCTCAGTTTTTTCTTTGATTTGTAATCTGTTCACCAATAACATAGTTTATTTACTTGTACTTGCAAACAGGAGTCTGAGTAAAATGGGTGAATGTTAGTTTTTCCTTCAGCTTCTTTCATTCTCCCTTTATCTGTTCCTTTCCTTCTTTTTTTTATTTATTATTTACTTTTGTTATTAATATGAGTCTTCTAGACATTGGTATTAATATGAAACACTCACTTTTTGGGTTCCATAAACTTTCAAATTGACATTCCATAATCCCATCATTGTTAATTCATTCGATGAATTAAATCCATGGGGTAATATAGTTGCAGGGACTTTTGGGCAAGTCTTGGAATGTTTAGACAATGAGAACTTGGAACATCTAGCTATGATGGAGAGGTTGTTAGGGCCACTGCCACAACATATGATTATTAGTGCAGAGTAAGAGCTGTTGTTTTTGTTTGTTTATTTCATACTATTTATCTGCTTCATCCCATGTACAAAGCTCTTATTTGTATTTTTTCAGCCTTCGTGCTGAGAAATATTTCAAGAGGAGTGCACGCTTGGATTGGCTAGAGGGTGCAAGCTCCAAAGAAAGTACGAGAGCAGTTTGGAAATTACCCCGCCTACAAGTAATTGGTAGATTTGTTTATTCTGAACTGTTAATAGAATCGTATGTAGCGGGTACTAATTTAACATTATTTCCTTTGTTCTCACTAGCCATTTTTCTAAGTGTTTTGTTTCAAATATTCCTTTATTATAACATATAGTATAGATAAATTAAAATTGTTGTATTAACAATTAATAATTAAAATAATGGTTTGTTATAAAAAAAAAATGACATAGTTATAATATTTCACTATTTTTGAATAAAAATATATGAATTTTAAAAATTTGTCATATTGATTTTTGAAAGGGAAATAATTAAACAAATCTTAAAAACTTAATGAGTGAGAAAAAATAATCATCGTAAAAAATAAAATTTCTAAATGCTCTACCATATAATAATAAAATTGGTTGAATTATTTATTGAAATATACTGTTGACATCAATAATAGCTGTGACTAAATGATTTATTGGTAAAATGACCATTTATTATGAAGTAAAAAACTTCAAGGGACATGATATAATTTTAAAATCACATGAAATAATTCATATTTTAAATAAATTTCGGATGTGTATTTATAATTTATCCATTTATTTTACTATTTAAAAAAAATAACTCAACATGTTTTATCTGTAACTTTTTTTTTTTGGGTGTACATATAATTAAAACATAAGCCTTGTCATGGTATCAGAAAGGATTTGGCTTTTTTTTTTTCTTTTTATGTTGTTATATAATTTGAGAGAGCGTTTGGATTTAGTAGGTCTATTTTAGAATCGATTCCGATGATTTGAACTGTTCATTTTTTAAAATTGTTTAATTAAAATATTCATATAAAAAATTAAGATAATTGAATATCAGAAGCTATATATTTAAAGCATATTTGTGTCAAAAAAATAGACGACAAATATAATTTAAAAAATAATTATCTATTTTTTATAACGTAAATTTAATTTAAAGATATAAAATTTAATATCTAATCATCTTAATTTTTTATAAAAATATTTTACCTAATAAGTCTTAAAATAAGAACAAAAATTAGATTCAAATTGGTAAAATGACTCCACGGATCACTCCTCCCTCTTCATTGTACCAAACCATGTCTTTATAGTTTCGTTGCCTTTTGCCGCCTTTCCGTATACTCTCTCTCTCTCTCTCTCTCTCTCTCTCTCTCTCTCTCTTTCTCCCTCTCAAACGTGGCCAAGTCACAAAATTCCAAGTTCAAGTGTTTCTCCGGCATCCTCCGCTGCCTCCTCTGCATCGGCAGCCTCCCAACCTAACCATTCGACCCCACCACCGACATCCCTACCACCACCACCATCTTCGACAACCCAAAAAAGAATTTCAAAACCCAAGTCAGGACTCCAAGAGTAGTTGCAAGACTCATGGGTCTAGACTCACTCCCAGACCCCAGGAAGGTTTTTAGGAGAAAGGAAGATCAGAAGGAAAAAGAGGAGTTTCTGTGCTTTAATTTGTTTTTGTGTTTCTGTGTTTACATATCTAAGTGTAGTTTCTGTGTTTACGTAGCTAAGTGTATGTTTGTAACAGTGCACGTTGATGGACGGCCACCGAACGTTATTGCCAAATTGATGGGTCTTGATGGGCTGCCTTATAGCGATCCCGGTTTCCCTTTCTTTAATTGTTGTATCCGGACTTAGGTTCCGTGGAGTTGGTTGTTGTGTATATCTTGTTTACATCCTTTACTCTTTGTATTTGAGTCTTGGGTTATGTTGGGCAGGTTTGAAACAGGTTGGTTGAGCTTAAAAACCAAAAGTAGTTGCCCAGAAATTTGCCTTCACGCTCGAGCATATCTTTTGACGCTCGAGCGGGCCTTTGTTGTGCCTATCCGCTCGAGCGGGTGTTTTTGCGCTCGAGCGGGAAAATCCATCTCCCAGTATTTCCTCTGCAGTGTTGGACGCTCGAGCGGGGAGTTTGACGCTCGAGCGGGGACCTAGTTCTGCAAAAGTTTTGGGAGCGTGTATCCGGCACTCGAGCGGCGGTTTGGACGCTCGAGCGGGAGTCTGTGAGTGACGCTCGAGCAGGGGTTTCCACGCTCGAGCGAGGCGATTTTTATAACAACTTCGGGATTCCATTTTTGAATCACTTTTCAACATCCTTTCTCTCTCTTACTTTTCCGAAAAAGCTATTTGAGAGCTTCTCTCACTGAAACTCAACTTCTCTCTAAGTACTGATCTAGTAGGAGTGATTTCCTCACCTTGGGCCTTTGTAAAAGTGGTGTTGATCGTCGAGGGCTATCTTTTGATCCGAAAATTTTGGGATTTGAAGCATCTTAAATTTCTTCATCTTCTTCCATTGGGCTCCGAATTTGAGGTAGGATTCCTACTCACTCTTATGGGTTTTGACCTAGATTTTTAGCTTGTTGTCTAAATGGTTGATTCTGGGACTTAGGGTTTCAAAAGATATAAAAGAGGGTTTTTTTATTTTGATTCTTAAATATGTATTTTGGGTTTCAAAATGATGTTATTGTTGTTGATAGTTGATATTTGAACCATTGGGTTAATATTAAGAGGCGGGGAAGAAAGCCCTAATTTGTATATAAATTAATTGGTATAATTAATTTGGGAAAGTTATGGATTTGTGAAATTGAGTTGAATATAATGATAGTGGTTCATTATGAGATGGAATTGTGGAGTCAGATTAATAAATCGTTCACTTTTGAAAATGCGGATATTTTATCTGTTGGTGTTTTTATTATCTGTTTAGAAATAATTACTTTGGGCTACCGGTGAAGGGTAGTTTTGATTGTTGTAGACAATGCATGATGATTAGGCGATTAAAACTAATTAATTGAATGTGTCAAAGAATATGACGGTTGAAAGAATACATTGATTTTATGTATTGATTGATTATGTATATGACCTATGTGTATATACGTTGTGTTGTGTGGGAGGAGATAGAGGATGTACTTCACGGTTTAGGGGAAGTGTCACGCCCTCAAAATAATACATAAAACCCATCATTTTAGACATGCAATGATGTACGAGAAATAATCACTTCCCACGTACATGCAATAAGTAGTTCCACAAACTGTTTCCGCAACTCTTCCCGTGTGGAAGGAGGGAAATCAAAACTTCCTCGTCTAGGCATCCTAGTCAAAGCAACAAAGGTATTAGCATAACAACAAGGGTGCCGAAACTATTCCACTAGCGTCTTAACACGATAGACAGCTGTAATTCATTCCACGTAAGCACATAAACACGTAAGCACTTACGAATTTCATTTCATAATGATAATGATAGTCCCGAGGCGTTACTAGAGTTTCGGTTAGAAGCAGCATTGATCAGGTGCTTTTCCAACAAGACTCACAGAAACCCAAGGATCCAATCAATATCCAAGAGACTACATTCCATACCCACATAGTCACATAAACATGTTGTCACATAAGCACCTAACATTACACTTAAGTCTCTAACAGGCGAGACAAACCCAGTGTGATTCTAATCACTTCCCACGTACATGAAATGATGTACGAGAAATAAACATCTTTCTATTAATCAGAGTAGTTCTTATAGAAATATTACATGCTAATAACAAAACAAATGCCCTACGGGCTTACAGCTTTCCAAGTTAACACTTGGTTTCAAAAAGAGAAGAGTACTAACTCAATACATCTTAAGCCCTTGGCTTGAATTTACATATAATACATCAAAGAAAGCAAAACAACAAAAGCAGTCTGTCTGCCTCTAGCCTCCCAAACTACGCCCTTGGAAGTGGCATGCTTCCTGTACCTGAAAATGGTGTCCCATATAGGGTGAGCCACAGCCCAGTAGAAATACACTAAACCAACTATAAACAATGACTAAGATAATAGCATTCAATAGGTGGTCCACACTTATATTCCAATTTATACCGTGTTACAGTTTCACGACAATCATGTCCATGTTACATTTCACTTTCCGTTTCTTATCCGATTCTCAATTCATAACTATGACTCAGAACCTGGTCAAACAACCTATATGAGACAGACACTCATATTAAACATTTACATTTCGCAATAGATAAGCATACTAGCTATATCAATACATCAACAGATAACCATACAAGCTGTATCAACACTTCAACAAATAAGCATATTAGTTGTATCTGCACTTCAATAGATAAGCATATGAGCTGTATCTGCACTTCAATAGATAAGCATATGAGCTGTATCTACGTAACACAATTTCCGGTTTAGAGGTCCAGCCCCTTTCTTCCAATAAACCTTCCGGTTTAGAGGTACAGCCCCTTTCTTCCAATAAACCGTGGAGTACAACCCCTTTCTCCTCCCACACAATGTATATAAACAGTTATCATATACAATCAACCAATACATAAAGTTAATGTATTATTCCAATCGCTATATTCAATAGTACACTTAATCGATTAGTTTTAGTTTGCCTAATCATCATGCATTGTCTACAACAATCTAGACTATCCTCCACCGATAGCCCAAAGCAGTTATTTCTAAACAGAAAATAAATGCGCCAAATGGATAAAATATCGACATTTCAATTTGGTGAGTGATAAATAATCCATCTACACCCTTTAATCCCATACATTCCCAATTCCAACATTTTCAATTCCATTTCTCATTTCTCAAATTAATTTCACAAATTAATTTAACAATGCAATTAGGGCATTTCCCATAATTAACAAAACAACCCTAAGGTTTCATTTCTATCAACAATTCAACATTCATCTCATTTCTCTATGCCAAACATGCATATAGGTAATAATAAATAAAACCCCAACTTTTGTAAAATTACACAAAGGCCCAAACTTTCTCAAAATTACACAACAACCTCCAACATATCAAAATGCTAAAATTTAAAGACAAAGCTCATAAGATGGAGTAGGTTATCCCTACCTCGAAGTTTGAGCTCAAACGGAGATGAAGACCAAAATCCAACGTGCTCCAAATCCCAACTTTCTCAGATTAAAACGAAGCCCTCGACGATCAACACAACTTTCACAATGGCCGAAGGAAAGGGAAGCACTCTAACTAGATCAAACCCTAGAGAGAAGGGAGTTTCTAGAGAGAGAGGCTCTCAAAATATCTTTTTTAGAAAGTAAGAGAGAGAGAGATTGTAAAGAAGTGATTCAAAAATGCCTTACAGCCAACTGATATACGACAGGTCCGCTCGAGCGTCAAGAACAAAAATCTGAGTCCGCTCGAGCTCAATAAGGCCTGCTTGAGCGCCAAGACACAAAAGTAAAGCACATCCACTCGAGCGTGAAAAACCAGTCCGCTAGAGCGCAATTTTCCCCCTCCCAGAACTTACACCAAAAATGCACTGTCCGCTCGAGCGCCAACAAGCCCGCTCGAGCGCAAGAAACCCGCTCGAGCGTAGAAATCACACCTGCAGAAGTTTTGCAGGGCACAAAATACTGGGAGTGTGCAATCTACGCTCGAGCGCCCTAAGACCCGCTCGAGCGGAACGACCAAAAACTCGACAACAAGATTTTAGACCAAGGCTCAACCCACCTGCTCGAAACAAGCCCAACACATCCTAAAACTCAAGAAATGGAATCAAGGGATGACAATAAGATGGATACAACTACCAACTCCACGGAACCAAGGTCCAGAATACGACAAATACAGCAAGGGAATACCGGGATCGCTATAACCTCCCCCCCTTAAAGAATTTCATCCCCGAAATTAAGGAAACACTAAAACACAAGGCCAACTAATAGCAAAACTCACAATACAAAGAAGTTAACCTCACAACTGATTTTCTACTCACCCTCACACATGGGAAGGGCTTAACAAGGAAACATGTCCGAAAGAAAAAAACAACACCTCGGCATACGAAACTTCAACAAAACCAAACCCTCTCCGAGATAACTCACCAAAACAACCGACTAGAGCTCCAAGCTAAGTCACTACTCAATAATCACAATCCCGAACAAAACAATCAATGCAAGCTTTTGTATGAATATATAGAAAATTATTCTCTGGTTAAAAGGGCCTTTTCTAAAAAATAATCAAGTTTTCAACGTTAACATTCCGAAATAAATTTTGCATTTCCCATGCGAAATCCAAGAGTTTTGTAAACATTTTTCATAAACATGGTGTTACTCACAACACATAACTATTCTCAATTGATTTGGCCAAGACCTCTCATTGAAATTTCTCATAACATTTAAATTGAATCAATTTCTCCACAATACACAATTTAGTATTCAACACCCTGACCCATTACTGGTTACCCCATCTCTATTCAAGAGAAAAATTTACAATATATGCTATAACATGCATTCTCGACATGCATTTCTTTCAAATTTAATAACTTCTAACATGCATGGTTCACAATTTCGAAACACATTCACTGTTAATGGTACACTTGCATTCCTACATCACATTTAACATATATAATGCTAAATTAACTACCATTTTCAAGGCATAATCCAAAATACTACCATAAAATGAAACATGTGCATTGTTCCTACAGTTCATCAATGCAACAAAATATTCAACATATGCTCAAATACCTACTAATGGATCCAGATACTTCTCTCGGACCCGAAATTTACTCACCCAAGTGGTTTTCTCAACCCCATTACGTTTTCACAATACCTTATGAATGGAAAAGTCCGGCTTAGCCAGACTCGATAACAATGATAATAGTAAGACACATTCAATCACTACAGTGTTCTGAGACATCCACCACGTCTCGACTACTCACAACACTCAAACCAGTATTTGGTAACAAAGGAAACACAGAAACGTTTGTACACAAGGCTTCCAGTCAACTTTCACAAAACAGGTGTAAGACGAAGCACGGGTAAGAAACGACATTACGATACATTACTACCCCACTACTTCAAGGTCTCGCCAAAATCACACAACATATAACTAGCAACTCAGGCTAGGTCGAGTCTAACTTCCCGTAAAATATTCAGGTTCGTAAGGCTACCACTAAACACGTCATTTACAACTGGCCACTGCCGAACTCAAAGATTTCTCTCAAATTATTTTCCCAAAAATAAGGGTAGCAAAACTCACATTTCGATTCAACATCATTTTAGTTTACGAAGAGTACTCAATGACCCCTGAGTGAATCTCAACACAACCATCCCACAAAACCCGCCATACTCACAGTGATGACACAATACCCAAAAGCAAAACTTTCATAAAAAGGACTCCTAAACACTTAAAATTTCCAATAACGTAACGACACAACAGATAACATTGCACACCCCCGTGCCTTGCACGCACAAACAAGGGCCAAACGGGTCAAAACGACTCTAACAAGGTGCCTTACTCACTTTTCACAACTCTACTACCTCACTTGTGTTACCACTATCCAAACTGGACGACGGACACTTATGTCAAAGTGACCTGACTTAACCAAACATCCAACCTCTCGACTTTAATAAGAAACCACACCATTGCCCTATCAAGGTATTCACCTGGGATTTTCTAGGACTGATCCCCTTCTACACATCATCTAATAACAACCTACGAACCACACACTAACACGTACCGCACTAGGCAAGACCTCCTTATTTTGCAAGCTATCTTACTCCTATACCGAGTCCCTCCATGACCCATAGGGTCCACTCTTTACCCCGCATCTTAGTTGTCACTCATCCCGAGAGTACCATCAAGAGGCCCAGCCTCCGTGCCAAACCACTAGCCAATGCTACCGCTAGACAACCACCATGAACCAAACCCCGACATCGTCGCATGTCGCCGACAAGGCTTTCACAGATTCACCATTCTGAATTTCTGGAGAAGTAAAAGTCCTCAACCTTCTCATTATCATCCCAAACCTTTCTTCGCAAAGACCAAACCACAGTGACTCTACTCATGGTTCTCACCCAAACCATGGGATATACACCCAACCAATCCTGTCGTCAGCATCACCTGACCTACCCGGTATTAAGGTACAAACCTATCGCATTCTACCATCAAAAAGGAGTCTGGGAACTTAAGAAACACCCATTACACCACCGCTCGGGGTATAACACCAGCTGCTCACCACACCACACCACCGATGCCAATAACCACCATCCTATATAGGGTCTCACACTCTCTCTAATCAAACTACCAGTCGGTACAGATGCAAATTTGGCGACATTACCTATCATGAAGGGATAAGTCTAGTCCTAACGAAATTATGCACTATGACTCCGCAAAGCATCATGTTAAATATATACTACACCTAGTATTAATCACACACTTCACATCCTCTCGAGGAGTTCTCCCGACAAGAGACCAAAATCTCTACCATAAACATAAGGTCAAATGGGTAGCACCCATGAAGTTCCGCATACCCGGCAAGTACAACTATTCAAGCCCCAAAATAGCCCCACAATAGTCCTGATTAGGATACGCATCCCTCAATTTTTCCCAAACCAAATCACATGCATATAAATGCATTATTACCAAAAATTTTATGGTCTTACAACAACTTATTGCATTAATAAAACTTTAGAGCTACTACATGCTCCAATCCACCCAATCCAAGGAAGTTAACAAACAAAGCATATATATATATAGATAAGCAAACAGTTTAGATGTTTCAACATTCCCAAAACACATTGGTTACACAACAGAACCCAATGATTACAAAATGATAATTCACCGATTACAAAATGGCTTAGTCAAAACAAAACCATCCCATCGGTATTACCACCACTACTGTCCCTCGCTGGACCGCCAAAGTTCGTCATCCCTAAACACAAGATAACCTACGAGCTTACAAGCCACGGATAAGAACTACTGGTGTGCCCCAACTGGCCACACCTGGAACAACTGCAAATTTCCCCAACTGGGACTTGGGAACTCGACTCACCAAAGGCCCTTGAACTCTGGCCTGACTGTCCCCCAAAACGGTATTGCTCCTGTCCAGTCAAATAAGGCTGGACCCGACTAGGCTGCGAGATTCCCAAAGAAGCTCCTGGCTGAGTACAAAAACGCCTGATATGACCTGGCTGATTACACACCCAACAAGTAAACGACTCCCAAGCACGAGACTGGTTCAAAGTCTGAGCTGATGAAGGGCAAACATGACTTTCCCCACTGAACATAATCGAGCCCAAACCTAGCTGGCTAGATGTTTACTGATTTGAACCTAGCTGGTAGAGATTCTTGCAACTACTGGTAGAACTGCCAACCCTGCTCTCTCTTCTGGGGACACACCGAAGACTTGTGGCCTAACTGACCACATCTGAAACAGCTAGCAGATCCCCTACTCTGAGGCTAGCCTGAAACTGAAACCCCTCTCTGGACCCCCCCCAACAGAAGAGTCCGAAACCCCAGACGAAGAAAAGGACATAGCCTGGAACTGAACACACTTTCGCCTCCACCTCTTACTGGGCCTAGAGTACCTATAAGTTGTGGGAGTCACCGAGATGGTCTCCTCCCTAATCTGACCAACATTCTCAACTATAGGCTCTTCCCTATTTTGCCCCATAGCTAGCACCGCTACCTCAACATGAGCAGCCACCTCAACAAGCACACTATAACTCCTATGCCAAGACCCTGCAATCCTTACACAGATGCCGTCACACAGCTTACTCTCAAACTCAGAACAACGCAGTTCCTCCGTCTCCACCAATTCTGGAGCAAACCTTGACAGATTAGCAAACCATGCCTCAAACTGCACCAAAGGAGTAGTACCTTGGCGTAATTCCACAAACTGTTTCCGCAACTCTTCCCGTGTGGAAGGAGGGAAATCAAAACTTCCTCGTCTAGGCATCCTAGTCAAAGCAACAAAGGTATTAGCATAACAACAAGGGTGCCGAAACTATTCCACTAGCGTCTTAACACGATAGACAGCTGTAATTCATTCCACGTAAGCACATAAACACATAAGCACTTACGAATTTCATTTCCGGATAATGATAGTCCCGAGGCGTTACTAGAGTTCCGGTTAGAAGCAGCATTGATCAGGTGCTTTTCCAACAAGACTCACAGAAACCCAAGGATCCAATCAATATCCAAGAGACTACATTCCATACCCACATAGTCACATAAACATGTTGTCACATAAGCACCTAACATTACACCTAAGTCTCTAACAAGCGAGACAAACCCAGTGTGATTCTAATCACTTCCCACGTACATGCAATGATGTACGAGAAATAAACATCTTTCTATTAATCAGAGTAGTTCTTACAGAAATATTACATGCTAATAACAAAATAAATGCCCTACGGGCTTACAGCTTTCCAAGTTAACACTTGGTTACAAAAAGAGAAGAGTACTAACTCAATACATCTTAAGCCCTTGGCTTGAATTTACATATAATACATCAAAGAAAGAAAAACAACAAAAGCAGTCTGTCTGCCTCTAGCCTCCCAAACTACGCCCTTGGAAGTGGCATGCTTCCTGTACCTGAAAATGGTGTCCATATAGGGTGAGCCACAGCCCAGTAGAAATACACTAAACCAACTATAAATAATGACTAAGATAATAGCATTCAATAGGTGGTCCACACTTATATTCCAATTTATACCGTGTTACAGTTTCACGACAATCATGTCCATGTTACATTTCACTTTTCGTTTCTTATCCGATTCTCAATTCATAACTATGGCTCAGAACCTGGTCAAACCACCTATATGAGACAGACACTCATATTAAACATTTACATTTCGCAATAGATAAGTATACTAGCTATATCAATACATCAACAGATAACCATGCAAGCTGTATCAATACTTCAACAAATACGCATATTAGCTGTATCTGCACTTCAATAGATAAGCATATGAGCTGTATCTGCACCTCAATAGATAAGCATATGAGCTGTATCTACGTAACACAATTTCCGGTTTAGAGGTCCAGCCCCTTTCTTCCAATAAACCTTCCGATTTAGAGGTACAGTCCCTTTCTTCCAATAAACCGTGGAGTACAGCCCCTTTCTCCTCCCACACAAACAATGTATATAAACAGTTATCATATACAATCAATCAATACATAAAGTTAATGTATTATTCCAATCGCTATATTCAATAGTACACTTAATTGATTAGTTTTAGTTTGCCTAATCATCATGCATTGTCTACAACAATCTAGACTATCCTCCACCGATAGCCCAAAGCAATTATTTCTAAACAGAAAATAAATGCGCCAAATGGATAAAATATCGACATTTCAATTTGGTGAGTGGTAAATAATCCAACTACACCCTTTAATCCCATACATTCCCAATTCCAACATTTTCAATTCCATTTCTCATTTCTCAAATTAATTTCACAAATTAATTTAACAATGCAATTAGGGCATTTCCCATAATTAACAAAACAACCCTAAGGTTTCATTTCTATCAACAATTCAACATTTATCTCATTTCTCTATGCCAAACATGCATATAGGTAATAATAAATAAAACCCCAACTTTTGTAAAATTACACAAAGGCCCAAACTTTCTCAAAATTACACAACAACCTCCAACATATCAAAATGCTAAAATTTAAAGACAAACCTCATAAGATGGAGTAGGTTATCCCTACCTCGAAGTTTGAGCTCAAACGGAGATGAAGACCAAAATCCAACGTGCTCCAAATCCCAACTTTCTCAGATTAAAACGAAGCCCTCGACGATCAACACAACTTTCACAAAGGCCGAAGGAAAGGGAAGCACTCTAACTAGATCAAACCCTAGAGAGAAGGGAGTTTCTAGAGAGAGAGGCTCTCAAAATATCTTTTTTAGAAAGAAAGTAGAGAGAGAGAGAGATTGTAAAGAAGTGATTCAAAAATGCCTTACAGCCAACTGATATACGACAGGTCCGCCAGAGCGGAAAATACAACGCTCGACCGTCAAGAACAAAAATCTGAGTCTGCTCGAGCTCAATAAGGCCCGCTCGAGCGCCAAGACACAAAAGTAAAGCACATCCGCTCGAGCGTGAAAAAAACCAGTCCGCTAGAGCGCAATTTCTCCCTCCCAGAACTTACACCAAAAATGCACTGTCCGCTCGAGCGCCAACAAGCCCGCTCGAGCGCGACCCGCTCGAGCGCAAGAAACCCGCTCGAGCGTAG
>JAPPVO010000261.1:0-17552 GCA_030407325.1 Camellia japonica
TCTAAATGAGCACAACATGCAAATCACCACCGAGCGCTCGATCGATGACATCTGAGTCTTAAGGTCGTTCAAAAATGGGGTGTCTATAGTTGCCCCTCTTTGACAGAACTCGAAAGTCATAAGTGACGGGAGTGAATGTCAAAGCCCAGAGACGACCCATTTTTGACAAGGCCATAGACTTAGACAAACAGGCAAGATAATAAAGAGATGCGCCCGCAGGCTGGGTCAAGATGCAAATGACATGCACCCCGAACATAACTTATGATCATGCAAGGAAGCTGCAACGAAGCAAATATACACAATAAATGCAACAGTTTAAGCAAGCGAAACGAACCAAACTATATTACATGCAGAAAGGATGTAAGAGAATTATACAATTCTCACTACGTCTCATGCGGAGAAGATACAACACCGTCTGGTTCGTCTGGTCGCGCTAGCTTCAAATGAACCGTACATACAATATCGTGCCTGCAAAGGAAAGAAACTCAACAGGTACAATATCGTTAGAAACATGCATAGCAATGCAAGTGAAAAGTGCGTAACAACACACAAGTGGAGGGGTGCATGACAATGCAACCTAAGTGTGACGCATAACAATGCGGAAGGAATGCAAAACAATGCAACCTAGGTATGACGCATAACAATGCGGAAGGGATGCAAAACAATGCAAGTGAAGTGTGCATGCATAACAATGCAACAGGAGTGCGTATAATGATTTAAGCAAAACGAGTGTGACAACAAAAGTAGTGAGTGCATAACAATGCAACAAGTAGTGTGCATAACAATGTAGTGAAACGTGCACGACAACGCGTGTGGAAAGTGCAAGGTAATGTGAAAGAAATGCGCAACTTCAAATGTGTGTTTGAAAGGAAATGCTAAATAAAGAAGCGTAATTCAAACATAACCTCCGATTTACCTCTCGGAGGGATCACAACGTACTCAAAAAGGATACACCTTGCTCCTGACAAGTAAACGATGAGCTACGCATCGAAGACTTGAATTGAAGTTCCCGCGAGGACATTTTTGAGCCGAAAAGTGTACTTTTCTGGTAGTTTCTCGAGAGCGAAGGACTCCAATCATCACCAAAATGCATAAGGAGAATAATGGAGCACTGAAGATCATCCAGGAGGGTGACTGACCAGTTATATCAGTGGCTGGCTAGTTGTTGCCCACAAAAGTGGTCAGCCAACCAGAAAAACTGGCTGGCCGACCAGTTTACAGAATTTCGGGGCAATTTGGTCTTTTAGCTTCGGTTCTTTAAGTACAAAACTCCAAATCAGTTTGTATCACACCTCCAAGGCCGAAATACATTCTCCTTTGCTCCTAGACCCTTTTCTCTCTCAGATCTGCACTTTATACGCGTTTTCCAACGCCCCACGCGAAGTTGTTTCGCGAAAACTTTCGATTCTCTTCATTTTGAACCGATTAGAATTTGTTTTCGGAGATTCTTTCTCCATTTTCACCACTTAAGGTATGTTTGTCTCAAAGTTTAGCACCTTTTCTCAGGCGTTGACTTTTGTTGACTTTTTCTCTTCCGAGAGTTGACTTTTGTTGACTTTTTGCAATTTTGGTTCATTTCGCTCATTTTGCATCTTTTGCAGATTTCTTCAGATGGCTAATGATATCCCGTATGGCGGAGGTTCTCCATATGCAGAGGACGAGCCCGATATCATATCGTTGCCTCCGAGGATACGACCAGTCAACCCAGAGGAGTACGAGCCGGAGGAGCACATCCTCCCTCCTAGCACCTTCTACCACTTCACGGACTTCGCGCGGCGGGCACCTGCAGACCTGCTGCTACGGGAGCCAGAGTCCCATTTATCTTATCACGCGCAAGAGGTACGTACTTTACTCTTGCATTTCTTGCACATTCCATGTTTTCACTATGTATCACATTTGCTCGTTTTGAACATATTCACATACGCAACACTCCGCTAGTTTGGCACACAGCTCATTTGGGCACACAGCACATAACACTGCTCAATCTGAACACGTAGTTCATAACATAGCATTCGGTTTAGATGGCACACAGCTCATAACACTGCTTAATCTGAACACGCAGTTCATAACAAAGCATTCGGTTTGATGGCACACATCTCATAACAGTGCTCAATCTGAACACGCAGTTCATAACACAACTTTTGGTTAGATGGCACACAGCTCATAACACTGCTCAATCTGAACACGCAGTTCATAACACAGCATTCGGTTAGATGGCACACAGCTCAGAACACTACTCAATCTGAACACGCAATCCATAACACAGCATTCTGTTTAGTTGGCACACAGCTCATAACACTGCTCAATCTGAACACGCAGTCCGTAACACAGCATTCTGTTTAGTTGGCACACAGCTCATAACACTGCTCAATCTGAACACGCAGTCCATAACGCAGTACACTTTTTCATAACATAGCACACCGCTCAATTTGAACACGCAGTCCATAACACGGTATTCGTTTTTTAGCACACTGCTCAATCTAAACACGCAGTCTACAATGCAGTACACTTTTTCATAACATAACACACCGCTCAATCTGAAACCGCAGTCCATAACACGGTATTCGTTTTTTAGCACAAACTGCTCATCTGAACACGCAGTCCATTACGCAGAGTACACTTTTCAAAATAACGCACGCTCAATCTGAACACCACAGTCCAAAAAACGGTATTCGTTTTTTAGCACACTGTTCAATCTGAACACACAGTCCATAACACAGTACACTTTTTCATAACATAGCACACCGCTCAATCTGAACGCGAAGTTCATAACACGGTATTCGGTTTTTAGCACACTGCTCAATCTGAACACACAGTCCATAACGCAGTACACTTTTTCATAACATAGCACACGCTCAATCTGAACAGCGCAGTCCATAACACAACATTTATTTTTTAGCACACTGCTCAATCTGAACACGCAGTCCATAACGCAATACACTTTTTCATAACATAGCACCACCGCTCAATCTGAACACGCAGTCCATAACACGGTATTCATTTTTAGCACACTGCTCAATCTGAACACACAGTCCATACGCAATACACTTTTTCATAACATAAACACACCGCTCAATCTGAACACGCAGTCCATAACACAGTATTCATTTTTTAGCACACTGCTCAATCTGAACACACAGTCCATAACGCAAGTACACTTTTCATTTGAACACGTAGCTCATACTTTCACTTTGAACACGACAGCTCATATATTACTTGAACACGCAACTATATATTTTATTTTGAAACACGCAGCTCATACATTTCATTTGAACACGCAGCTCATACATTTTATTTTGAACACACACAGCTCATACATTTCACTCTGAACACGCAGCTCATACATTTTATTCTGAACACGAAGCTTATATATTTCATTCTGAAACACGCCGCAGCTCATACATTTATTCTGAACTGCAGCTCATACATTTTCATTCTGAAAATGCAGCTCATACATTTTATTCTGAACACGCAGCTCATCATACATTTCACTATGAACACGCAGCTCATAAATTTATTCTGAACACACAGCTCATACATTTCATTCTGAACACGCAGCTCATACATTTATTCTGAACACGCAGCTCATACATTTTATTCTGAACACGTAGCTCATACATTATTCTGAATGCAGGTATCTTCCGTTTCACACGGGGTTATGGGTCCATCCTCGCGAGGGAGTGGTACATGGAGCTCCCAGACGCTGTCCGACATTTCGTGGATGAGGCAGGGTTTGGCCTATTCTGTGCAGGATTGTCACGTCATCGCAGCGAGTAGGACCCTCCTAGGCGCACTTGTAGAGAGATGGTGGGGACCACCACCAACTCCTTCCATTTCTCGGCCACCGGGATATGACGCATGACCCCATATGACTTCTCCATGTTGACGGGCCTTGACGTGGGAGGCCAGCCGATCCCATATGACGTAGATATGGGCGAGTGGAAGGCACTTGGATTTATTGCTCAGAGCCCGTCCGCCCATCGACAGATCATCAGGCAGGGTCAGGCAACCTGGTTCTCCGAACAGTACAGGGGGACTTCGCCCCAGACCATTGAGACTGTACAGCAGTATGCCCAGGGATTTTTGATGTTTCTCCTCAGGACCACACTGTTCTCTGCACGGGGGAACACGTTGGGCTTTATCTGCTAGTGCTCTGGTGGACCTATCATGGGTCCGGCTCTTTGATTGGGGTGGCGCTACCTTCGCTACCCTTTACTGCTACATGAGCGCGACCTCCCGTGAGCGGGGACCATAGTTGGAGGCTACTAGCGAGCCTGGGAGGTACATTCTGACCTCTTGATTTACAGTTCTACTTTTCATTATCTGTACACTGCACACTGCACACATTACATTTTGTATTCTACATTCTGCACTCAGCATTCTGCATTTTCTATATTTTTTGTATCTTGTACACTGCACACTACATTCTGCACTCCACGTTCTGTATATTGTACACTACACACAGCATTCTGCACTCAGCATTCTGTATATTGTACACTGTACACAGCATTCTGTATTTTGACAGTCGTTGTCTTGCCTTTCACAACTGTGGGTTTATGCGTACTTCCTGACACTGGCCCCTGAGCTGGAGGTCGAGACACCTCTTGAGATCCCCTACTCGCACAGATTCGAGGGTCGGTGCCGGCCCAGGCCCCGGGAGACTTTGCCTTCTCTCCAGTAGTTCTTCGATACTGTACGGGTGACAGAGGTAATCCAGAACTCTCAGTTCTTCATGTTTCAGATTGATTTATCTTGCATACTTATGACATCTAATCAATTTGTGCACTTGCTACCCGCAGGTGACCTGGCAACCTTGGATAGCCATGCCAGGGAATCCTCGATTTCTGTTTGCTGGGGGATGGGCACTTCGCGATACAGGGTTCTGCTTGAGGGACCGGTTGGCAGAGCCTGGTTCCTCGGAGAGCACTTCATGCGCCAGACGATGGGCAACTCTGATCAGGACGTTCCCTCATTGCCTCCACTAGAGATGCGGTCCGCAGGGGATCTTACACCCCGAAAGACGAAGGATCTCATGCTGGGTATTGATGCAGTCCTTTTTCTGGAGGAGGGGGATTACGCGACATATCGCCATACGTACCTGATGCCTTCACTGTCAGGTGTCCGTATCCCCAGGAGGAGAGCTGCTGACATGCCTTCATCGAGTCACGCCCGAGCTGGAGGCATTCCTTCGACCAGCGGGGCAGGCTCATCGAGGGGCTGGACCAGATGGATGCCCTCGACTTGCCAGTATGTTGGATGGCCAGATCTTCCGACCGAGCTGACGGGCTGGCAGTATGGGACTTCTTACCCTGATTCCACTGGAGCCTCCGATCCCGACCATCGATACGTCAGTGACCCGGACTCACCACCCGTATGTTTTACAGTTTTTTTCATTTATCACTCAGATATTTAGACATTCATTCATTCACTGATGACTTGAACTTGTTTGTGCAGCCTCCAGGGGAGTATGAGGGGTTACTACTCGGAGTGGTGGCTTCACTCTCAAGGCATGGTTTTGAAGAGGGAGACGATGCTTGTGCCTCCGGCGTTTCAGGTACTTTTCAGTTTCCTGCATTCATCATGCTTCTGATGACATATGGAAACTGAACATTTCACTGTATTGATTCATTATATGTGTAGAGCACATCTGACACATCGCATTCACACACTATATCTGCATGCACCCACTCTATGTAATTCTTGCGTCTACATCTGATATACATACTGGCTGACACATTCAAACTGTCCTTTTCAGGTCTCACCTCTGCGGACTGGGCCATCCAGGCCTTCTCGAGCAGCTAGGAGAGGAGTCTCAGCACGCGGCCGAGGGGGACGTAGGGCACCTGTCAGACAGGATGACGAGTCTAGCGAGGAGGAGGAGTCGGCACATCCACAGTCAGAGACATCTGTAGGCAGGGATGACGACTCTGGTTTCAGTTCGGAGGGCAGAGGCGACACCGAGGAGGCTTCCGAGGGTGGTGGCTCTGATTCAGACGGAGATGCTGGCGATGATGGCGTAGAGGCTGCTTAGCCGAAGAGAGCGAGGAGGGCTTTCCAGTCTTGAGCTTGATAGCATTGATGCAGATGTTCCTGCTTTATTTTCCTTTTTACATGTAGTTGTAGCACATTGTACAGCTTAGGCAGTTTTTTTATTTTTTTCCTTCCAAAACTTGTACCTTTTTGTAAAATGTTGTAAAAAAGAAGCTATGATGGAATCAAAATGACTTTTCGTTCAAAGAGTGTTGTATTTGTTTTCTAAGCATCGCATCGCACCATTTTGCACAAAAAAAAAGAATTTTGAATAGAAATAGAACAACGTGTTGCCAAGTCAGGTAGTGAACCGACGCAACAAACTAAACAACTCAATTCAAAAACAATTCGCTTAACGAATTAACAACTCGATAAACAAATAATCAACAACTCGATAAACAAAATGAGCAACAACTCGATAAACAAATGCATTTTAGACAAACAAGGCGACGGAACACATCCGAAATAGAGGTAAACTCAAACCTTCAGCACTCCCAGCACACGGGGAAGTTAGAGACTCACTCCTGGAGGCAAGAAACAGTTGCAAACCACCTTCTTGCTCATGGCCAACCACCATAGGAGCCTGCCGACCAGTTTTTCTGTTTGCAGCCCAAAAAAGTAGCTGGCTGACCAGAAAAAGTGGTCGGTCGACCACTTGACCTCGGAACCTCCATTTTTCTGACACTTGTCCTCCAAACAGTGTCTTATCCTTTATAAAGGCTCCAGCTTCGTGGTTCCCTCATTCCAACTCAGTTTTGCACCAAAATGAAGGTGTTTCTCATCCAAAATTTCGCAAATTGGATTGCTTCCTTGGATGACTCGGAAAAGGTGAATTTCCAGGGCTTTGACATAAATGCACTATTCATGTTGAGTCGCACCCCGCTGCGTTTTCCATTTCTTTATGCCGCGGCAAGGTTTTGGAACCCAGTAACACACGTCTTTAGCTTTGGCAGACAAGAGATGTGTCCCACATTTGAAGACTTCCAAGTTCTGATGGAGTCTGAACGCGAGGAAGAGATTTTGCCACAATTCCGCTTTGGCACGTCCAAGCCTTAGGATTGATGTGTGGGCTCACTTTGCATGACACTCGGTCATTGATTCGCGATGGAGTACTGGATATCCCCAGTTTGATTTGTTGATTTTTTGATGCTGGTGACCGCGGCGTAATCTTGACTGGCAGGGTTATCGGCAACATGCACTTTGCTTGTGCATGTTGTCTCATTTCTTGCTTGCCCCAGGCTCTGGTAGGTTTAGCACTCATTTGATTGAAGTCGCCCAAGGCTTAAGAGAGGGCAAGGGCTGCATCGCCATGACATTGGCTAAGACATTGATAGGCTTGGATGCTTTTCATCGCCGGAGACGGCTGGCTAGGCGGGGTGTCCACTACTATTGCAAGTAATGTTTCCCACCCCATCTCACATATATTTCTCACATCACTCGGCCCTCAGGTTCGATTTTTCTCTCAAAACCCTTTTCTCACTTTTTCTCTAACGTACACCTCTCTATTCTTTAATCTCTCATTTTAAATCCCTCCCCAGATATGGTTGATGGACAAATTGAAGATTGTGGACTCCTGCCCGTATACTCAGCTCGCAGCTATTTCTTCCGCCGACGTCTAGTCGATGCCCTGACAAGGGATGGTGGTACAACTGGATGCGCAGTTTATCCGTAGACCACATTGCCTAGTGGTGTCCTTGGATCAATCTGCCAGCAATGAGCTACAGTATGACTTGCCAGCCAGGGATTCAGTTGATTGGCATGACACACTGTGTGTTCTATTTTCCTTTCTGGTTTCAGCGTCAGTTCGGACATGATCAGACTTGCCCGGCAGAAGGGAAAGAGTACCCTACTACATTTCCGATCCGAGGCACGCAGCTAGCTCGGTATGCCACGGCATGGAGGACTAGAGAGCTTCTGGCCCCCGCTCCCACTTTCAGTTGTACTCTCTCTGATGAGTGTATAGCTTGGCTTTTTGAGGAGGCGCAGATTGGGCCTACTTTAGCATCAGAGGCTTCAACCAGCTCTGGGAGGAGGCGCAGGAACACCTGACTTATCCATGCCCCGAATTTATTGCTTTATCAGTACTTTCAAATTTTCTTCATAAATGTAATAAAAAGCAACTTCAATTTGTATTCAAGAGTAGGAGAACTCTGTGTTGAAATCAATGAAATTGAAGGTTGTGGGTACTGAAAATTTCCTGTTTGGCCCAAAAATGGTCTAAGTTGTAAAAGATTAATTTGAACAAAATCAACTTTTATTAAAACTTTTCAAAACCATTTTCGATATGGATTAGAACTGGACACGCCTGAGATCTGTCACTGAGATGCACAACCCCGGATTCCAGCAACTGGAAAGTTGCCCCTAATCTGAATAGCACTACACCGGAGATCACAACTGAGCTCTTGAATGCAGAATAGACAAAGATGACCTAACATGATCACATGGACAAAATTGATTGGGGAAGTGTTTATAGCTGGACTTCAGAATAAAGTTGCCTACGTATCCCAAAGATGGGAATCAAGCCTTACGTAGTTCGACTTGGGTTCACTCGTGTATTAACACTCTCCTTTTGCGCTCTAACTTTTGCCAAGGCCGCCCTTTGCGGGTTTTCAACCTTGCAAGCTCAGTTTTTATAATTTCAAATTTTTCATGCTCTAACTTTTGCCTAGGTCGCCCTTTCGGGTTTTCGGCCTAGCGAGCCTCTCAGGGATAATATTTCTTCAACTTGTCCATGTTGATCGGTTGGGAGAACTCTAGGCCATCTAGGTCCATCAGAACGACAGCTCTGCCCGACCAGATAGACTTGATGATGCAAGGACCAGTCCAACTGGGACTAAACTTGCCCCTAGGGTCGTGAATGGGAGCTCGGTTGTCTTTGAGCACCAAATCTCCTTTTTTCAAATTCCTAGACTTAACCTTGTTGTTGAAAGCCCTGGCAATTCTTCGTTGATAACCCTGAATATGGTACAGTGCTTTCAGCCTTCTCTCGTCAAACAGCATGAGTTCTTCGAACCTGCTCTGCTGCCAATCTGCCTCAGCTATCTGACACTAAGCCAATACCCGTAATGATGGAACCTTAATTTTGATAGGCAAAACAGCCTCCATCTTATAGACCAAGGAATACGGAGTCACCCCAGTAGAAGTTCGAATTGAAGTTCGGTAGCCCCACAGAGCAAATGGCAACTTATCTGGCCAGTCCCGATAGGTTTCCACCATCTTCTGCAGTATGTGTTTGATGTTCTTGTTGGCGGCCTCAACAGCTCCGTTGGTCTGCGGCCGATATGTAGACGACTTATGAAAAGCCACGTTGTACTTGTCCAACAAGTCGATCACTTCCTTCTTGAAGTGGGAACCATTATCTGAAATAATCTCATTCGGGACCCCGTAGCGACAGATGATGTTGTTCTTGATGAACTTAGCGACATGCGAAGCCTTCAACACCGCGTAAGATTGGGCCTCAACCCACTTAGTGAAGTAGTCTATCGCTACCAAAATGTGCTCATGCCCGTTGGACCCCTTTGGAGTGACAGCTCCAATCACATCAATCCCCCAGACTGAAAAGGGCCATGGCGAAGTCATGTTGTACAGCTTCAACGGCGGAATGTTCATGCGGTTGGCGTGGATCTGACATTTGTGGCATCGCCGGACAAAGCCAATACAATCCTCCTCCATGGCGGACTAGTAATAACCCTGTCTAAGGATCTTCCGAGCTAGCATTACCCCATTCATGTGCGCTCCGCACTCTCCTCCATGGATGGCCTCCATCAGGTGCTTCGATTCTTCGGCATCAACACATAACTTATGCATCCCGAGATGACCTCTCTTGTATAATTTACCCCCGCAGATGATGAACTAAGCAGCCATTCTTCAAATTGCCCTCTTGTCTTTGGCATTTGCCCCTGGTGGATACGCCTCTTTTTCCAAGAAGTTCCAGACATCGTAATACCAGGGGTTCTCATCTTGAACCTCATCTATGGCAGCAATCAGCTCGCAGGCCGACACAAATTTCTGTTCAATGATGATTGGACGCATCCAGACTCCAAAAGGGATGTCTATCATGGAAGATAGAGTTGCTAATGAATCTACGAACCTGTTATTCTCTCTTAATAGATGAGCGAAGTTCAGCTTCTGAAACCGAGGAATCAGCAAGTCCAAGGTCTGGTGGTAAATTCTCATCGTTTCTTCTTTGACTTTCTAATCTCCATTAGCTTGAGATACAACAAGGTTCGAGTCCCCAATGACGTCCAACCGTTTTGCCCCTAGTTCCAGGGCGGCTTCTAAACCAGCAATGCATGCCTCATACTCGACTTCGTTGTTTGAAACTTTGAACCGGAGTTCGAATGCTAAAGGTATACGGAAATTGTCAGGTGCTATCAGCAAGACCTCTATCCCATACCCGTATTGGTTTGACGCTCCGTCAAAGTACATCGTCCAAGTTTCATCTTCGATATGCAGAATGGCCTCATCTAGGAATAGGTACTCAACTGCTTCATCCCCTTAAACTGGGTGATCGGCTAGGAACTCCGCTACCTCTCTCCCTTTTACTGCCTTGCGCGTCATGTACTTCAAATCAAATTCGGAAAGTAAAAGCAACCAACGAGCTAGCCTACCCGTAAGTGCCGGTTTCTCGAAGAGATATTTGATGGGATCTAATCTTGAAACCACCATTACGGAGTTAGCTAACAGGTAGTGCCGCAACTTCCTGGTAGCCCATACCAAGGCTAGACAAGCCTTTTCCAGCGGAGTGTAGTGGGTCTCGTAATCCAGCATTTTCTTGCTCAGATAGTAGATAGCCCTCTCCACTTTGTCCTCAGACTCTTGCGCGAGCATACAGCCCATTGTAGTTTCAGTCACTGAAAGGTGCAGAATCAACGGTTTCCCCGGCTCAGGCGGTGACAACACAGGCGGGTTCTGTAAATATTGTTTGATCTGTTCAAAAGCAGCTTGGCATCGGTCGTCCCATTGGAATTTCTTTCTTTTCTTCAAGAGACCAAAGAGTGGTTCACAAGTCAAGGTTAATTTTGAAATAAACCGTCTTATGAATTGCACTTTACCCAGAAAGCCTCGCACCTCCTTTTCAGTCCTCGGTGGTGGCATTTCTAAGATGGCCTTGATTTTAGAAGGGTCGACTTCGATGCCCCTTTGTGTGATCAGGAACCCCAGCATTTTCCCTGCTGTGACACCGAATGTACATTTCTGAGGATTCAGCCATAGCATAAATTCTCTGATCCTTTGGAAGAACTTTTGCAAGGCGGTGTAGTGGCCCTCTCTTTCCTTGGACTTGACAATCATGTCGTCTACGTACACCTCAACCTCCTTGTGGATCATGTCGTACAATATTGTGGTCGCAGCCCGTTAATACGTAGCTCCAGCATTCTTCAGCCCAAACGGCATCACCCTATAACAATAGGTTCCCCACGGGGTGCTAAAAGCAGTCTTCTCCCGGTCTTCAGGTGCCATCAATATCTGATTGTAGCTTGAAAACCCATCTATGAATGAGAGCAACACATGCCCAGCAGTAAAATCCACTAACTCATCGATATGCGGCAGAGGAAAGTCGTCCTTCAGACTGGCTTTGTTCAAATCCTTGAAATCCACACATACCTGAATTCTGTCGTCTTTCTTCGGCACCGGAACGATGTTGGCCAACCAAGTTGAGTATTCAGATACCAGCAGGAACCCTGCGTCAATTTGCTTGGTGACCTCTTCTTTGATCTTGAGGGCCTAGTTTGGGCGGATCCTTCTGAGCTTCTGCTTAACAGGTCGGGCCTCTGGTTCAAGAGGGATCTAGTGCTGTACAATTCCAGGATCAATTCCAGGCATGTCTTCGTAGGACCACGCGAAAACATCTTTGAAATCTTTTAATAAAGCGACTAAGCACTCGCGCTCCTCCGAAGATAACGTGGACCCGATCTGGACCAGTCGCGGGTCCTTCTTAGTACCAACATTAATTTGGCTGATTTCATCAACCAAGGGTTTAACAAACCTCTCATGCTCTTGATCAAGCAAAAATTGCAAAACCGAAGGAATTTCTTCCTCGTCGTTTTCACCAAAATTTTGAAAATCCTGATTCATGCAATAAATTAAGGGCACAGAAAAGTAATCGAAGGCCACAGCCGCACAATTCTCATTAAGTACTTCCAAGTCGCTTGGTTCTCCTGTTACAACAGACTCAAAGGAAAAAGAAAAAGACGACCTAGACAGGACTGTGGCATCTGGGTTATCACTCCCAGGAATACCGGACTCAGACTCAGACGAGCTGGAACCTGATTCCGACTTACAAGACTTAGTGGAATCAGATTCTGGCTCACTACCTGACCCGGTGCTGCTGATAAGAAGCCTTCCTCATATTGGCGGACGAGGGAGGGTGCAATGGATGAATCCAAAATGTTTGAAGGTGGGTTCGCAGCCATTTCATTCCCAATCATGGACACTAGGAGGTCATCCCCCAAGCACTCATGTACGATCGGAGGATCTGAAAGTAGACAAGCCAGTGTTACCCCCATTTCAATCTCTGTGCCCTCGAAAATCTCCTCTTTGTACTGTTTAGCCTCAGCTATCGGGTCTGTTTGCTCCTCGGCAACATCATCCTCAGACAATTGCAAATCGAAGAAGATCTCGAACCCCGGCAAGCGTCTCCTCTCTGCATTCAACCATGGCTCTGGGAAGCCGCAGAACGGGAAGTCCTCCCCCTTCCGGACAAAGCGTCCATTCAGGGTACCCTGAATAGGTCGGTGCATCAACTTAAAATGCTTCCCCGCCTGCTTAGCCCTGGCCCTTCTGGCCATTTCTTTCCCTTTTCTCACCCAGTCCTCCTTGGTAGGCAGGTAACCTAAACCAAAGGTATGTGGGTTATGCGGCACTTCGGCCGATGCTGCAACGCCTTTCCGGCCACTTTTTCCTAATCCCATCCCAAGGATGTGCTGGAGTTTCTTCATGAGGTACACCGATTGTGCACTGACATATAACCCCTCGTCGATAGCTAAGATACTCTGTACAACCTGAGCCTTGGCTAAGGTAAATCCTGACAGGAACACATCTTCTGCACCATGTTCAGTTTCCAGGACTGGTATAGAAACCTCTGGCGGCGGATGGATTGAAGAATTCCCAAACACTATGGCCACCCCCTTCCCGTAGGGGTACTTCAACACCTGGTGGAGGGCGAAAGAGACTGCCTTTACCTGGTGCAGCCACGGCCGCCCTAGGAGTAGATTGAAGGTCGCGGGAACGTCCAAGACATGAAAGTCAATATCGTGTTGTCCTGGACCGACCTTAGTCTGAATCTGCACAGTCCCCATCACTTCTCTGCTAGTATTGTCATATGCCCGAATTACCTGGGCAGTAGGTACAAAGTCCACGGGCTTCAACCCGATTGCATATGCCGTCCTCAACAGACATACGTTGATGGCGGATCCTGTATCGACAAGAACTACTGGTACCCATTTATCTTTATACTCCACAGAGATGTAGAGTGGTTTGTTATAGTTTGAGCCCTCAGGCGGCAACTCCTTGTCAGTGAAGGTCAACATCAGGGAAGCTCCTCCCGGAAAGACCAATCCTACCAGCTGCTCAGGCGTGGTGTCGATTGAAAGTTTAGCCCTGTCCATTGCAGAAAGGACAGCTTGTCTGTGTACTCTTGAAGCCATAAGCAGTCCCCAGATGGAGATGTCTGCTTGTATCTTCTTAAGCTGTTTCAGCACAGCCTCCTCTTCGAGTAGTTTCTCCTTCTGCCTCTTCGCCTCTGTGTCCTTTCCAGATGCCTCTGGTTGATCTAGGTGTGGGGGCTTGAAATACCGCCCACTTCTAGTCATGTGGTCAACTTCTCCAATATACCAGGTATCATCCGGTCGGTTGTTCCCCTATTCCTCGTCTGTGTGGGCAAGACATAGGTCATCATCTTCCCACCACATCCCGTCGGCCATCGATAAGCAACTATCCGGTTCGGTTGCGACTACTACTGTGCGCACAGCACATTCTATCCCCTCGGGGGCTTTGGCCTTTCTAGCCTTCTCTAGATCTTCGATCTTCTCTTGCTCAAACTATTTCAGTGAAGCCTGCTACTCAGCATCCTCCGTACTCAAACTGTTCAGATCCTGAGCAAAATTTTTAACATCGGTGCTCTCCAGCGGTTGCTCCTGATTCCCGGCCATTCCGGCCACTACTGATGATATTCCAACCCCTGATTGCCCCTGGTCTGGCTGAAGTTCTTCAATAGCATCCGGCTCGTCATTGAGCCACCCGGTAGCTTCCGCCGACCCATCTAAATCAAACCAATTGACAGTTACGTCCCCCGGATCCTGTTCATTGAAGAATTGAAGGTTGGCTATGTACTCTTCCAATTCTGCTAGGTCATCTAACCCCTGATTAGGTCCATCCTCTTGAACGACACAAATCTCTGCCCCAGCTGGCAGTTCCACCCTCGGCTTAATCTGCCCTATTGGTGTAATGTAACCACTCGGGTTGTACTCAATGCTCGCAGACCCCTCAGGCTCTGAATAATCATTTCCATCTGCTCCCGCAATCATCCCGGTTCTATCTTCGATAGTCACCACCACCGGCTCAGGTTGGGTTTGGGAGATGTCCAGTATGCACAAATCCGTGCTTTCTGGAATGAACACCTCCGGCTTGGGTAGGTGAGAAGGGGTGATATATATGCTAGGGTCGTATGACACAACCCCAGTTTGGATGAAGTTGATGCGTTTGGGAGGTGGAGCTTGGTTATGTGGTGGGAGAGGGTTGGTTGTGACGTTTGGTTTTTCTAGAGGTGCGATCACCTTATTGTCAATGAGATCTTGGATGTCGTGACCCAGTCTAAGCACTGGTCGGTGTCGTGACCATGCTGTTGGTAATAAGCGCAGTACTTCACCGGGTTATGTGAAGGAGGAAGTTTTTCTGGCAAGGGCCGCGGCTCTAGGGGCTTCAAGTGCCCTTTCTTGATCAAAACCCCCAAAGCTTTGGATAGGGGCATGTATAGTAAGGTGAAAGTTCTTTGGCCTCTAGGCGCATATCTAGCTGGTTGTGACCTACTACCGGACGCAACGGTAAATGGGGTAGCTGTGAGGGTTTTTGGAGTGGTGGCAGTGACCATTCCAACATCTGAAGTTCTACCAGCTGCAGCACTACTTGTGCCTGCATTTGTACCGCGGTTGAATACCCTCTTGGGCTGCTCTCTCTCATTATCAATGAGGCCTTATTTCATGGCGTCCTCTATTTGCACCCCAATCTCATGTAGATCTGCAAAGGTGGGTAGGGGGACGACGATCATCTTCTACATGAGCTTGGGCTGGAGGTTTCGCACAACCATCCGTATCTGATCTTTGTCCACAGGCCTGATGGTCATCATCGAGGCTTTGGCCCTCCAACGGGTTACGAAGTCGGAGAAGCTCTCTTTTGGTTCTTGCCTAGTTGTTTCGAGATCACGAGTTGTGACCTCGATCTGCATATTATAGGAGTATTGAGCTATGGAGGCCTCAGTCATCTCCTCTCAATTCCTCTTAACGGAGTCCTCAATTTTGCATACCAAATAGCTGCTACACCCGACAGGGTCCAGCCAAACAGAGAAAGCTTTTGCAATCTGGAGAGGGCCATCGGCCTTAAGACGTCTGAAAACAACCGCACGTGTACCATAAGATCCCTAGAACCATCAAAGTGGTCAATATGTGGCATCTTAAACCGGTCTAGCAGAGTCACGGCCGAGTCGGTGTACCCATCCTCAATATCCGGAATGGATTTTATGCCTTGAGACTTTTTGAAAAGCTTTTCAAGCTTGCTCACTTTTAGCGCCGTTGGATCCACCTCGAACTCAAATGGCAAATCAACTAGATTGGTGGGCGTTTTGGATAACTGAGGTAGGATTTGGGATGGGGCTGGCCCCGTTGGAACGTCCGTATTTTCCTGGACGGTTGTTGTCTCCCCGGGTGTTAGAACTCCGGGTGGGGGAGGAGCTTGGTGTGAAGCAGATGCTCCAGTCTGCTGCTGTAGTCTGGTAATTACCTCTGCCTGTTGAGCCAAAACCTCGGCCTGGCATGTAGCAAATTCTGTTTGACTGGCGGCGTCCTGCTGCATGGTTTTCATACTTTCTTAGAGTTGACACATCATCTCTTCCAAGCTTGCCATGTTGTGCTGGTCTATCTGAACAACTGGCATATCTGCCTCTGCAATAGAAACTGAGACCTCAGCCTGACTATTCATGAACCACTGATCTAGCGACCTCTGTACTGATGCACTACATTTTTTTGACCTCCGCCTAGTAACCAGGGGTAAAGAAAGAAACACTGTTTATCCGTCTATTAGATCCCTGGATCGATTAAGTCTTCGACCTCTAACCCAAAGTGCTCGAGGGATATCTGCCTGGTCGGATGCAATTGTGCTAAACTACCTTGCAAAAAGATAAATAAAGCATAATAAGGAAATAAACAACCAAAACGCCCAGTGTGCTATGTTATGAACTGAATAAATTAAAGGCAACACACAGTTGGCCTGACAATACACAGTCGGCATAACAACACACAGTCGGTATTTGTAAGCTGAACACACTGTCCTTAACTCTGATCACTGTGCCCCAAATTGCTGCCCCAAAACTGAATTTGATACCTCAGGTAAAACTGATTCTCAAATACTGATGCCCTCAGGCCTGATACCCAGACTTGCAAACTGATACGTATATTCCTGTAGAGGCACACTCTAAAAGCACATAGCAAACAAATGAGAGCCAAAACACCCCTATGCTGGGGTAGGGTTTCCCTGTCCTATTTTGTCAGGAGCTAGGGTTTCACAATGCACACAGCGGTTTCAAACAACCTACAATCAGGTAAGCAACCTGTCCTAGTTTGGAATCGTTACTATGGATTCTGATATGCACTAGGTCAAATGGTCAAAAAGGGTGCCTCGGTAAAAACCGAGGTTTGTGTTCCCGTCGTGGCAGAGCCCGCAACCGGTTAGCCTTATGGCACGCTTCTCAAAGCGAGCCTCCGAAAAACCATTCAGGAATAGCATACAACAAACACAGTGTCCTAGGCGCACCAATGCAAATGCAATGCAAAGAAACACATAAGTGTAGTCAAAACAAGATATCATGAGTTCGAGTCAAGTTCTCTAAGTCCCCAGCAGAGTTGCCAGAAACTATAGACGCGCCCGAGGACTCCGGGCACCGCGCTGCGCAGGCGCGGAATCCGTTTTGTTCTCTAGCTACTACAAGTTTGGACTCGAATGTCACGGTTCTGAATCTAATCTCACAATGTGCGATGTGAGACCGATAAATCACCAAAGAGTCCAAATCCGGCAAATCGTTTTGGAAAACTGACACCTAAATATTTTATTTTTGGAAAAATTTAGGAAACCCTGACTCGTTGCCTAAGGCCACGTGTCCGTCATCACCAAAATTGCCTCGGCTCGAGAACTTGGGTACGATTGGGGAAGGTTATCTATGAGCACCCCCGCTCCCCCGATCAAAGATCGGCCTGTACTAACCATGATATTTTGTTTTTGAAAACACATGTGTTCTTATTCCGGTTAATTAGCTA
>JAPPVO010000262.1:0-21101 GCA_030407325.1 Camellia japonica
GGCCCTTGATGAGGGATGGTGGTTCAACTGGATGTGCAATTTTTCTGCAGATCGCATCGCCTGGCGCTGCCCTTGGCTCAATCTCCCGGCAATGAGCTATAGCATGTTTCGGCAGACCGGGATCCAGTTGATTGGTCTGACTCACTGTGTATTCTACTTTCCGTTCCAGTTCCAGCGCCAATTCGGTCATGATCAGACTTGCCCACCAGAGGGGATAGAGTATCCGGCTTCATTCCCGGTTCGAGGTGCACAGCTTGCCCAATATGCCACAGCATGGAGGACGAGAGAACTCCTAGCCCCCTGCTCCACTTTCAGTTGCACTTTGTCTGATGAGTGCTTGGATTGGCTCAATGAAAAGGCACAGATTGGGCCCAGCTTGGCATCAGAGGCTTCGACTAGCTCTAGGAGGGGCGCAGGGACACCTGACTTGACTATGCCCCGGATTTATTGCTTTATTAGTACTTTCAAGTTTTCTTTATGAATGTAATAAAAAGCAACTTCGATTGTATGCAAGAGTAGGAGAACTCTATTTTGAAATCAATGAAATTGAAGGTTGTGGTACTGAAAATTTTCCGCTTTGGTCCAAAAATGGTCTTAGTTGTAGAAAGATTAATTTGAACAAAGTCAACTTTTATTAAAACTTTTCAAAACCATTTTTGATATGGATCAGAACTGGACACGCTTGAGATCTGTCACTGAGATGCACAACCCCAGATCCCTGCAACTGGAAAGTTGCCCCTAGTTTGAAGGTACCGCGGCGCTGTATGGCAACGGAAAGTTGCCCCTAGTCTGAATAGCACTGCACCGGAGATTACAATCGAAGCTCTTGAACGCTGATAGACAAAGATGACTGAGATGATCAAATGGACAAAGTTGATCGGGGAAAAGTTTATGGCTGAACTTCAGGATGAAGTTGCCTACGTATCCCAAAGATGGGAATCAAGCCTTACGTAGTTCAGGCTTGGGTTCACTCGAGTATTTTCACTCTCCTTTTACGCTCTAACTTTTGCCAAGGCCGCCCTTTGCGGGTTTTCAACCTTGCGAGCTCAGTTTTTATATTTTCCAATTTTTTTATGCTCTGAGTTTTGCCTAGGTCGCCCTTTCGGGTTTTCGGCCTAGCAAGCCTCTCAGTGGTAATATTTCTTCAACTTGTCCATGTTGATCGGTTGGGAAAATTCTAGGCCATCTAGGTCCATCAGAACCACAGCTCCACCTGACCAGATAGACTTGATGATGTAGGGACCAGTCCAATTGGGTCTGAACTTGCCCCTTGGGTCGTGGATGGGAGCTCGGTTGTCCTTGAGCACCAAATCTCCTTCCTTTAGATTCCTGGACTTAACTTTCTTGTTGAAAGCCCGGGCAATTCTGCGCTGATAACCTTGAACATGGTACAGTGCTTTCAATCTTCTCTCGTCAAAGAGCATGAGTTCCTCAAATCTGCTCTGCTGCCAATCTGCTTCGGCTATCTGACATTCAGCCAGTACTCGCAATGACGGAACCTCAATCTCGTCAATCTCGATAGATAGAACGGCCTCCATCCCATAAACCAATGAATACGGAGTCGCTCCGGTAGAAGTTCTGATTGAAGTCCTATAGCCCCACAGAGCAAATGGCAGCTTATCTGGCCAATCCCGGTAGGTTTCCACTCATCTTCTGCAGTATGTGTTTGATATTCTTGTTGGCGGCCTCGACCGCTCCATTGGTTTGCGGCCGGTATGTGGATGACTTATGAAAAGCCACGTTGTATTTTTCCAACAAGTCAATCACTTCCTTCTTGAAGTGGGAACCGTTATCTGAAATGACCTCTTTGGGACCCCATAGCGGCAGATGATGTTGTTTCTGATAAACTTTACAACGTGCGACGCCTTCAACACCGCATATGATTGGGCCTCGACCCACTTTGTGAAGTAATCTATCGCGACCAGGATGAACTCATGCCCATTTGACCCCTTCAGAGTGATAGCCCCGATCACATCAATTCCCCAAACTGAAAATGGCCATGGCGAAGTCATGTTGTACAACTTCGACGGCAGGATATTCATGCGGTTTGCATGGATCTGACATTTGTGGCATCGCCGAACAAAATCGATACAATCCTCCTCCATGGTGGACCAGTAGTAACCCTGTCTGAGGATCTTCCGTGCTAGCATTACTCCGTTCATATGCGCACCGCATTCTCCTCCATGGATGGCCTCCATTAGGCGCTTTGATTCTTCGGCTTCAACACACAGCTTATGCATTCCCAGATGACCTCTCTTATACAGCTTACCCCCACAGATGATGAACTGAACGGCCATTCTCCTGATTGCCCTTTTATCCTTGGCATTTACCCCTGGCGGATACACTTCCTTCTCCAAGAAATTCCAAATGTCGTAATACCAGGGGTTTTCGTCCTGAACCTCATCTATAGCAGCAATCGACTCATAGGCTGGCGCAAATTTATGGTCAATGATGATTGGACGCATCCGGACTCCAAACGGGATGTCTATCATGGAAGATAGAGTTGCTAAAGAATCTGCGAACCTGTTGTTCTCTCTTGGAAGATGAGCAAGTTTAGCTTCTCAAACCTAGGAATTAACAAGTCCAAGGTCTGGTGATACATCATCATCTTCTTCTTTGACTTTCCAGTCTCCTTTTGCTTGAGACACAACAAGGTTCGAGTCCTCGATGACGTCCAACCGTCTTGCCCCTAGTTCCAGGGCTGCTTCTAGACCGGCAATGCAGGCCTCATATTCTGCTTCGTTGTTCGAGACTTTGAATCGGAGTTTGAAGGCTAGAGGGATACGGGAATTGTCAGGTGCTATTAGTAAGACTCCTATCCCATACCCGTACTAATTTGACGCTCCGTCAAAGTACATCGTCCAATACTCGTCGTCGATGTGCAAAATGGCTTCATCTGGGAATAAGTATTCAACTGCTTCACCCCCTTCCACTGGATGATCGGCTAAGAACTCTGCTACTGCTCTTCCTTTGACTGACTTGCGTGTCACATATTTCAGGTCGAATTCGGAGAGCAACAGCAACCAACGAGCTAGCCTACCCGTAAGTGCCGGTTTCTCGAAAAGATATTTGATGGGATTGAGTCGTGAAACCAACATTACGGAGTGAGCTAACAGGTAGTGCCGCAGCTTCCTGGTAGCCCATACCAAAGCTAAGCAAGCCTTCTCCAACGGTGTGTAGCGAGTCTCATACTCTAGCATCTTCTTGTTCAGATAGTAGACAGCCTTCTCCACCTTGTCATCGGATTCTTGTGCGAGCATACAGCCCATTGTGGTCTCAGTCACTGAAAGGTATAATATCAACGGTTTCCCCGGCTTTGGCGGCGACAACACGGGTGGGTTCTGTAAATATTCTTTGATCTGTTCAAAAGTAGCTTGGCATCGGCCGTCCCATTGGAATTTCTTGCCTTTCTTCAGGAGACCAAAAAGTGGTTCACAAGTTAAGGTTAATTTTGAGATAAACCATCTTATGAATTGCACTTTACCCAGAAAGCCTCACACCTCCTTTTCAGTCCTTGGTGGTGGCATTTCTAAGATGGCCTTGATTTTGGAAGGGTCGACTTCGATGCCCCTTTGTGTAATCAGAAACCCCAGCATTTTTTCCACTGTAACACCGAACGTACACTTCTGAGGATTTAGCCGCAACCGAAATTCTCTGATCCTTTGAAAGAACTTTTGCAAGGCGATGTAGTGGCCCTCTCTTTCTTTGGACTTGACAATCATGTCGTCCACGTACACCTCAACCTCTTTGTGGATCATATCATGTAGTATTGTGGTCGCGGCCCGTTGATATGTAGCTCCAGCATTCTTCAACCCAAACAGCATCACTCTGTAGCAGTAGGTTCCCCACGGGGTGGTGAAAGCGGTCTTCTCCCGGTCTTCAGGTGCCATCACTATCTAGTTGTAGCCTGAGAAGCCATCCATGAACGAAAGCAAAGCATGCCCTGCTGTGAAATCCACCAACTCATCAATATGCGGCAAGGGAAAGTCGTCCTTCGGACTAGCTCTGTTCAAATCCCTGAAATCCACGCACACTCGGATCCTGCCATCCTTCTTCGGCACTGGGACGATGTTGGCCAACCAAGTCGGGTATTCGGATACCAGCAGGAAGCCTGCGTCGATTTGCTTGGTGACCTCTTCCTTAATCTTGAGAGCCCAATCTGGGCGGATCCTCCTGAGTTTCTACTTAACGGGTCGGGCCTCGGGGTCAAGAGGGATCCGATGCTGTACAATCTCAGGATCGATTCCAGGCATGTCTTCGTAGGACCACGCAAAAACATCTTTGAAATCTTTTAATAAAGCGACTAAGCGCTCGCGTTCCTCCGAAGACAACGTGGACCCGATCTAGACCAGCCGCGGGTCCTCCTCAGTACCAATATTCACTGTAGTGATTTCATCAACTAGGGGTTTGACAAATCTTTCCTGCTCTTGTTCAATTAAGCGTTGCAAAACCGGAGGAATTTCGTCCTCGTCGTTTTCATCAAAATTTTGAAAGTCTGAGTTAATGCAATAAATCATGGGCACAAAAAAGTACTCAGAAACCACAGCTACTTGATTCTCATTAAGCACATCCAAATCGTCCGATTCTTCGGTTGCAACAGACTCAAAAGAGAAAGAAAAAGACGACTTGGACAAGACTGTGGCATCCGGGTTATCATCCCCAAGAATACCAGACTCAGAGTCAGTCGAGCTGGAACCTGATTCTGACTCACAAGACTCAGTGAAATCAGATTCTGGCTCACTACCTGACTCGGTGCTGCTGGACAAAAATCCCTCTTCATATTGCCAAATGAGAGAGGGTACGATAGATGCATCCAAAATAGTTGCTGGTGGGCCCGCAGCCGTTCCATTCCCGATCACGCATATCGAGAAGTTATCCCCCAAGCACTCCTGGTCGATCGGAGGATCTGAAAGTAGACACGCCAGCACTACCCCTATTTCAAGTTCGGTGTCCTCAGACTGCACTTTCTTACACTGCTCAACCTCAGCTGATGGGTCCGTCTGCTCTTCGGCAACGTCATCCCCGGATAGTTGTAGGTCGAAGAAGATCTCGAAACCAGGCACGCGCTTCCTCTCCGCGTTCAGCCACGGCTCTGGGAAGCCACAAAATGGAAAGTCCTCCTCCTCCCGGACGAAGCGTCCGTTCAGGGTACCCTGAATGGGCCTATGCATTAACTCAAAAGGCTTCCCTGCTTTCTTTGCTCTGGCTCTTCCAGCCATCTCTTTACCCTTCCTCACCCAGTCCTGTTTGGTGGGCAGATAACCCAAGCCAAAGGTATGCGGATTGTGTGGCACTTCGGCCAATGCTGCGACGCCCTTCCGGCCGCTCTTTCCTAATCCCATCCCGGGGATGTGTTGAAGCTTGTTCATGAGGTATACAGATTGAGCACTGACATATACTCCCTCATTAACAGCCATGATGTTCTGCACAATTCGGGCCTCAGCCAAAGTAAACCCTGATAAGAACACATCCTCTGTGCGTGTTCGATCTCCAGGACTAGTGTAGACACCTCCGGCGGCGGATGGATCGATAAATTTCCAAAAATTATAGCCCTACCCCCTTCCCGTGAGGGTATTTCAACATCTGGTGCAAGGTGGAAGAGACTGCCTTGACCTGGTGCAACCACGGTCGTCCCAAAAGTAGGTTAAAGGTTGCGGGAACGTCCAAGACATGTAATTCAATGCTGTGTTGTCCTGGACCAACCTGGGTCTGGATTTTGACAGTCCCCATCACCTCTCTGCTTGTGTTATCATAGGCTCTGATCACTTGAGTAGTTGGTACGAAGTCCACGGGCTTCAACCCGATCGCATATGCCGTCCTTGACGGGTACACATTAATAGCGGATCCCGTATCGACAAGAACCACCGGTACCCATTTGCCTCTACATTCCACCGAGATGTAGAGAGGTTTATTGTGATTTACGCCCTCAGGCGGTAGTTCTTTGTCAGAAAAGGTCAACGTCGGGGAACCTCCTCCCGGAAAAACCAATCCAACTAACTGCTCCGGTGTGGTGTCTACAGAGAGCTTTGCCTTGTCCATGGCTGAAAGGACAGCCTGCCTGTGTACTCGTGATGCCATAAGCAGTCCCCAGATGGAGATGTCTGCTTGTATCTTCTTTAACTACTTCAGTACAGCCTCTTCTTCAATTTGCTTTTCTTTCAGCCTCTCAGCTTCCTTATCTTTCCCAGATGCTTCCGGCTGGCCTAGGTGCGGGGGCCTGAAATACCGCCCACTTCTTGTCATATGATCGACCTCGCCGATATACCAGGTGTCGTCTGGCTGGTTGCTCCCCCAATCCTCGTCTGTGTGGGCAAGACATAAATCATCGTCCTTCCACCACATTCCGTCGGCGGCCGACAGACACCTGTCCAGCCCCGGTATGATCGTACTCTCAGTACTTTCAGTCCACATGCCCGCAGTATTTTCTGTTCCTGTGCCCACAGCACTCTTGGCCCCTTCATGGGCTTTGGCTTTCCTGATTCTCTCAGAATCCCAAAATATTTCTTGTTCTGCCTGTGTCGGTGCAGTTGGTTGTTCAGCTTTCTCTGCATCCACGATGCTCAAGTCCCGAGAGAAATTCTTCGTACCGGCGCTCTCCGGCAATGCATTCTGACTTCCGGCCCTTCCGGCCACAATTGATACTCTCGCCCCTGCTGGGCCCTGCTCTAACTGGGATTCTTTGACAACGTCTGGTAGGTCGTCAAGCCACCCAGTTACCTCTGTCGATTCTTTATAATCAAACCAGTTGACTGTCGCGTCCCCTGATTCTTGGTCATTAAAAAACTGGAGGTTGGCTAAGTCCTCTTCCACTGCCGTCAAATCATCTGCCCTCTGCTCAAATCCATCCCCTCGGATCACACACAGCTCTGCTCTTTCTGGCAATTCTACACTTGGCTCAACCCGGCCTACTGATAAGATTTAATCACTTGGATCGTAGGCTTCCCCAGCGACAATCCCAGATTGCTCAAACCCTGATTCACCAATTTCGTCCTCTTCTGAAACCTCCTCTACTCTGTCTTCTACAGTCACCACCATTGGCTCAGGTTGGGTTCTGGAGATGCCTATCATGCACAAAAGGTCAGTGCAGTCAGGAAGGAGCACCTCCGGCTTAGGTAGGTGGGAAGGAGTGATATAGATACTAGGATCGTAAGACACGACCCCAGTCTGAATAAAATTGACTCTTTTGGGAGGTAGAGCTTGGTTGTGTGTAGGGAGTGGGTTAGTTGTGACATTGGGTTTTTCTGGAGGTAGGATCACCTGTTTGTCAATGAGATCTTGAATCTCATGACGCAGTCGGAAACATTGGTCAGTGTCGTGACCATGTTGTTGGTGATATGCACAGTATTTGGCTGGGTTGTGAGAGGGAGGGAGCGGATTTGGCAATGGCCTTGGCTCCAGGGGCTTTAGATGCCCTTTCCTGATTAATACCCTAGAGCCTTGGATAGGGGCATATACAATGGGGTGAAGTTTCTTTGGCCTCTGGGTGGGTACTTGGTGGTTTGGGTGTTACTTCCGGATGCACCGGAGAAAGGTGTGGCTGCCATGGGTCTTGGAAGGGGAGGGGGAATGGTGGTGACCATGCTGACTTCCGAAGCCCTTGTAGTTGTAGCGCCACTCGGGCCTGCATTGTTCTTGCGGTTAAAGGTTCTTCGGGGCTGCTCCCTATCTTGGTCAATCAGACCCTGTTTCATTGCATCTTCGATTTGTACCCCCATCTCATGCAGATCAGAAAAGGTGGGGAAGGGGAGTACAATCATCTTTTGCATCAGTTTTGGCTGGAGATTGCGCACAATCATCCTGATCTGGTCCTTATCAGTAGGCCTTAGGGTCATCATCGAGGCCTTCGCCCTCCACCGAGTTACAAATTCTGAGAAGCTCTCTTTAGGCTCCTACCTTGTTGTTTCGAGATCCCGGGTTGTAATCTCGATTTGAGTATTGTACGAGTATTGCGCAACAAAGGCCTCGGCCATTTCATCCCAACTCCGCTTCACATCATTCTCCAACTTTGCATACCAGATAGCGGCCACACCCGACAGGGTCCGGCCAAATAGCGAAAGCTTCTGTGGTCTGGTGAGGCCCATCGGCTGTAGTATATCTGAGAATAAACGGAGGTGGACCATGGGATCGCCAGATCTGTCAAAGCGATCAATTTCGGCATTTTGAATCTATCTGGTAGCGTCACGGCCACATCGGTATATCCGTCCTCGATATCCGGAATAGCCTTCACCCCTTGGGATTTCTTGAACAACTTCTCAAGCTTGCTCAATTTTAGTGTTGTAGGGTCTATCTCGAACTCAAAGGGAGAGTCCGGGTGGTTGATAGGCGTAGGTGCCTTAGATAGTTGAGGTAGAAGTGGGAGCGGAGCTGGCCCTGCTGGAATATCTGTGTCCTCTTGAAGGATCTGAACATTCGGCAAGATGTTCTGGGCGTTCGGCAGGGTATTCTGGATAGTCGGTGCCTGCTCAGGTAGCGGGGCTCCTGGTGGGGGAGGAGCTTGATGTGAGGTTGATGCTCCATTCTGCTGTTGCAGTCTAGTGATGAGCTCAGCCTGCTGGGCCATGACTGTGGCCTGCTGTTTGGCAAATTCCGCTTGGCGGACAACATCCTCCTGCATTTGCTTCATACTCTCTTGGAGCTGTCGCATCATTTCTTCCATCTCGGCTATGTTCTGCTGATCCTGCTGACTGACTGGTATGTGTATCTCTATGGTAGAAACTGAGATCTCAGTCTGACTGTTCACTGCTAGAGTAGACCCTGCTCTGGTAATCTCTGTTCAGACACACTGCGCTTTCTCGGTCTTCTCCTGATAACTGGGGGTAGAGAGTGGAACACTGGCTGTCCGTCAACCAGATCCTCAGATCGATTGAGTCGGCGACCTCTTGTCCAGGGTGCTTGGGGAATATCCGCTTGGTCGGAAGCAATTGTGCTAAAACTGCCCTAGTAAAAAGATAAATAAAGCAATAAGGAAATAAATAAACAGATAAACGGACAGCATGTCAACTTAAAGTAAATGCACAACACACAGCTGGGCATAACAACACACGGTCGATAAGATGAATACAGACTGTCCTCAATCACTGATCACTATCCCTGAATCACTGTCCCCAAAGACTGAATCTGATACCCGCAGATAACTGATTCTCAAACGCTGACTGATGCCCGCAGGCCTGATGCCCAAACTCGCAAACTGATACATGCAACCCCTGTAGACGCACTCTGACAGCACATAACAGATAATTGAGAGCCAAAACACCCCTATGTTGGGGTAGGGTTTCCCTGTCCTATTTTGTCAGGAACTAGGGTTTCACTACGCACGCAGCGGTTTCAAACAACCTATATTGGGTAAGCAACCTGTCCTAGTTTGGAATGGTCACTATGGATCCGAATATGCACTAGGTCGAATGGTCCAAAAAGGGTGCCCCGGTAAAACCGGGGTTTGTGTTCCCATACTGGCAGAGCCCATAACCGGTCAGCCTTATGGTCATGCCTTGACAAGACAAGCCTCCGGCAAACCATTCAGGAATAGCAGATGGCAAACACGGTGTCCTAGGCGCACCAATGCAAATGCAATGCAAAGAAACACACAAGTGTAGTCAAAACAAGATATCATGAGTTCGAGTCAAGTTCTCTAAATTCCCCAGCAGAGTCGCCAGAAACTGTAGACGTCCCCGAACGCCCCGGGAGGGACGAGGTCCCGTTCTGTTCATTTGGGGTTCACTACAGTTCGGACTCAAATTGTCACGGTTCTTAATCTGAACCAAAGAGTCCAAATCTGGCAAATCGTTTTGAGAAAACAGATTTTTGAAAGAAGTGCCAAACATGGACTGCTTTGCCAGATACAGAGTCGCGACCTAAATATTTTATTTTGGGAAATTTAGGAAACCTTGACTCGTTTGCCTAAGGCCACGTGTCCGTCATCACCAAAGTTGCCTCGGCTCGGGAACTTGGGTACGATTGGGGAAGGTCACTTCGTGAGCACCCCCGCTCGCCCGATCAAAGATCGGCCTCTACTAACCATGATATCAAGTTTTGAAAACATTATGCGTTCTTATTCCGGTTATTAGCCTAGATTACTATGTGATGCGCACAGCATACAAGTATAGACTGAATCACCTGAATTGGAACAAAACATTTCATGTTTGTTTGTTTGAAAAATGGTTTGATGGTGCTACTCGCAAGTAGGCTAAGACGTGGATTTGCCACCCTTGGGTGGGCTTAGAAAACATGATTTTGCCACTATCTAGTGGGCTTAAAACTCACAATTAATGAATTGTTCCGATTCAAATAACCCAACCTTCACCCACAGGCATTCAGGCAGATATATCACATAAGCAATTAGCCTCATGGTAAACATGCTATCATGGCAGTCACTCACACGCATGCAAGGATGCTAAAGCATAAACACTTACCGAGTGCTCCAAGCCAAAACAGAAGCTGATTAGAAATCCATGCATGATCCTAACTATACAGAAATGCCTAATGCAACACATGCAAAATGCAACTATAGCAGGCTCGGCTATTCTAAAGATGGCATATGATGATGCTACAGCTAACATGTATTCAACTTGGAATTGAAATACAATGCAGTTAGTATGATGCGCCGAGCCCGGTGCGTGCAAGACAGATGAATGAATGCAAACATGCTATCATACTGTATGCTAATTGAAACATGCCCTAATCTAACCATCATAAGTGGGTAAATAAAAGGGAGAAAAACGTGGGGTTGGAAGACATACATCACACACACGCACACTTATTACAGTTGTACCCTTGCGCAGAGGGTCCTAATAAATAATATACAGTCCAAATGAATAAATAATACAGTCCCGAATAAATAATTACAAAATCCTAATTAATTAACAAATTAATCTAGGAAAGAAGTAAATTGGCACGCAAATCCATGGACCGCCTCAGCTCTGTTCCAAATGATGAATGATGCATGCTCGGGTTGCCTTGCACAAAAATCCACTACGATGCCCCGATTTGCCTTTGTTTGCAATTGTTCTTTGGATGCGTGCCAAGCTCCGGAAGGCTGCCGATTTCTGATTTGCTGCAACAGAGATCAACAAAGGGGCATGGCAAAGTATTTTCACATATGTATGCATGCATGACTACTCTTCAGGGAGTGTAGTCCTCGATCCTCGTGCCACCAATCACGCATCTCGATGCATGATAGCCGAGGAGTCGATTTGCACAACTCAATATGAAATGAATGCACATGGAAACACAATAGGGCCTAGACTCCATCATGGATAATCCGGAGTGTCAGCGACCGGGAATTGAGACATGTTCCGTCACTCGGAGTACGAAACGTCCCTCGTTTCCCGTGCTCGGGCTAACTCCTATCCCGAACACAATGCAATATGCATGAATGCAATCCTAACATGCAACCTAGCATACACAATGCTATGAAATGGCACACACGATGCACGAGGTAACATGGCATACACAATGCGCTAACATACAACCTAGCATACGCAATGCTATGAAACAAAAAGGCATACACAATGCATAATGGACTTACACTAACATGAGTGGACCTCAGCCACACTCACATCAGTAGCCATTAGATGGAAATGAGACTCTCGAAATGCGTGCACGCATGCACGCAAATTGAGGACCGAACCTAAGGCATCAAATGCCACTCTACCAAAGCATGGCAAGGCATGGAACATGGTATGCAAACATGCAAATTTCAGCACTAAAATATGATACAAAATGATCCCGAAACATGGAAACATGGCACCCGATGCATGAGATGAACCCCGAAACTCGAAACTAGGCGCATGGAATGACTTATAGCTATACAAAGCATGCATTATTTGATCATGAAGCATGAAGACAGAGCCAAGGCAGTCCCAAAACATGAACATTTCTAGTTCAAAGCATGGCCAAAAGATGCTAGCAAGATGGACTAAAATAGCATGCAATTTTGACTAGCAAACATGGTTTACATGGAAAGTATAGGATGCACATGGAATTTTGCCAAACCAACAAAAATCAGTGAATAAATCATATGAAAATAGGCCCAAATAACCACTGATATACAACCATGGCATGCAAAATTGATGAGTTACTTTAGAGGGCCATGCAAGGAGTTATTAGGCACATACAAGATAGACATGAAGCATGACCAAAAAAACTTTGGAAATCAAATATGGTAGTCCTAAAACTCACCAAATTGGGCTTGGAAAGTGACTTCAAAGCATGCAAGATAGGGTCTCTTTGGAAGGCCAAAATGACCACCAAACAAGAGAAGATGAGAGGGGGTCACCCCCCTCTGATTTGGAGGCTCAAAATAGTGTCTTAGCCACTGAAAATCCACTGGATTTCAGTGGCTAGAATTCCAAAACAAGGCCAATGCAAATGCTCACATCTATAGCTCAAAACATGAAGAAATAATGCATGCAAGGAAGGAGATGACTCCAAAAAGAAATGGGACCTTGAACAAACTTAAAGAGAAGGTCAAAACAAGGCTTTTTTTAGTTTATGGAAAACCTTGAAAACAAACACAAGTAGGGCTAATCTATCATGCAAAAATGGCCTAAAAGAGAGAATAGAGACAAGTGGTAGCTTCTGGCCTCAAACAGAGGAGAGCCCTTCAACAAAGTTGAAAAGGGGCTCAAAATAAGTTACTTTACAGTTTATGGCCAAGTCCAAAAAACTCACAAATAGGCCTAAAATACTATGCAAAAAAAGGCCTAAAAGAGAGTTAAAGAGGCAAGTGATAGTAGGAGACCTCAAACAGCAAGAGATCCTTGATCAAACATGAAAAGGAACTCAAAATATGACTATTTACAGTTTGGGTCGGAGCCCAAAAATGTAAGCAAGTATGGCTTAGATTGCATGCAAAATAGAGCAAAAAGAGACATAAATGAGGCTCACCTATAGCAACCCTGGTCTTTTCCCATTTGGTTGTTATACCCGAACTTATGTTCCGTAGATTCAGTTGTTATTATATTGTTGTTGTTGTCCTTTAATTCCTTATTTTTGAGTTATAGGATATGTTGGGCAGGTTTTGTTATAGGTTGGTTGGGCTCGGAAACCAAGTGTTGCTGTCCAGTTTTTGGGTTGGTCGCTCGAGCGAGGGTTTGGTCGCTCGAGCGAGGGTTGTTTTTGTGTCTGGTGGCTCGAGCCAGGGTTTCTTCGCTCGAGTGAGCGATTGCGTCTAGTATAGACCAGAGAGCAGTGTTTATTGGCTTGAGCGAGCTTTTCTTCGCTCGAGCGAACTGGTTTGTTCTTCGCTCGAGCGAGCGTTCCTTCGCTCGAGCGTGCGTCTGGTTGCAGACCTGAGGGTTTGCGTTCTTCGCTCGAGCGAGCTTTTCTTCGCTCGAGCGCGCTTCTGAGTTGTTGGCTCGAGCGAGGCATTCTTGGATCGAGCGAGGATTTTCTATGTCTGGTCGTCGAGCGACCAAGTCTTCGCTCGAGCGACCAAGTCTTCGCTCGAGCGAGCCTGTCAGGTTTAAATAGGCAGCAGCGGGTTTTAAATCATTTTTTTCATCTCCTTTTTGATTCCAAACCCTAGGTCCGACTTTTCTCTCCCTCTACACACCTTCTCTCTTAGGTTTGATCTACTTAGAGTGCGTTTCTACCCTAGATCCTTTATTAAAAAGATAGAGTGGGTCGAGGGCTACATTTTAATCTGAGCAATCTTGGGTTTGGAGCACTTTGGATTTTGAGTCTTCATCTCCGTCTTCTCCATTTGGGTTAATTTCTTCGAGGTAGGGATTTCCTACTCCAATGTATAAGTTTTGTTCTAAGTTTTGGTATTTTGATATGTTGGGGGTATTTTGGTAATTTTGGGAAAAACCCTAATTGTCTTAATAAATTGATTTGTATAATTAATTTAACGAAATTGGGGAAATTGGTTAAATTCATGAAATTGAGGAATTTATTGATTAAATGGGGTAGTTGGTTAATTTAAATCACTCGCCTATTGAATTGTTGATTTATTTATTTCCAGTCTAGAAATAACTGTTTTGGGCTATCGGTGGAGGATAGTCGTGATTGTTGTAGACATTGCATGTGGATTAGGGATAACTAAAACTAATCATATTGGTTAAGTCATTGTTTTGACTATTGAATTAATACAGAAAATACATGTATTGATTGAGCATGCATTTGCATATTGTGTCGGAGGAGATAGGGGATGTACTCCACGGTTTAGGGGAAGATAGGGGATGGACCTCTAAACCGGATTTTGTTTGGGAGGAGATAGGGGATGGACTCCGTTAGCATCACTTTTATGTGTGCTTATTGTTATTGAAGTGTTTTTACATGTTATTGATACAGTACTAAAATATGTATCAATCTGGAAGTATGAAGTGTATGAGCCTGAGTCTCATTTGTGTTGTCGTTATTGGAATTATTGTGAATATGATGTATAGTTCACTGTTGTAAGTTTGGCCAGGTTCTGAGCCATGTTGAATAATGAATGGAAGATGGAACTGATAATTTGTGTTATCCATCTATTGAATGCTAATGCTTTATTCAATGCTTATATTTGGTTTAATATTTTTCTACTGGGCTGTGACTCACCCTATATGGGGACATCATTTTCAGGTTCAGGTGATAAGCTACCTCCAAGGACTTAGCTTGGGAGGATTTGGCTTTTGGATTTTGAAGACTATCTTTAGTTAGTTGTTTTATTTGTTAGTACATGTAAACATTCAAGCCTAGGGCTTTACTTGTATTTGAGTTAGAACTCATATTTTTGTGTCCAAGTGTTGGCTTGGAAAGATGTAAGCCCGTAGGGCATTTAATTTGATGTTACATGTAATGCTTTTATTTAGTAATACTCTGATGAATGAGATAATGAATTGTTTCCTTTTTATACTGCATGGCAATGATATATAAATAATGGGTTAATTTTGAGGGCGTTACAACTTGGTATCAGAGCATACCGGGTTTGAATACTTTGGGTACGTGGGAAGTGATTAGTATCACAATGGGTTCGTCTCGTTTGATAGAGACTTAGCTGTACTGTTGTATGCTTATGTGATAACATGTTTATGTGATTATGTGGGTATAGAACGTAGTTTCTAGGATGTTGATTGGACCTTTGAGTTTCTAGTAGTCTTGTTGGAAAGGCACTTGATCACTGCTGCTTCCAACCGGAACTATAGTAACGCTTCGGGACTATTATCATCCAGGAATGAAATTCGTAGGTGCTTATGTGATTATGTGCTTACGTGGAATGAATTACTGTTGTCCAATGCATTAGGACGCGAGTGTTTAGTTTCGGCACATCTATTAATGTGCTAACGTCTTTGTTTCCTTTCTTAGGATGTCAGGACGAGGACGCGGTAGGCGTGGTAGGCCGGGTAGGCAAGAGGTGCCTGTGCCAGAGGAGGTTCTGGCAGTACAGGAGGGAGTTGGCCAGGCCAATGTGGCTGAGCCAGTAGGCCAGCAGGCTATGGGCGCTTTAGCCCGAGAGATAGCAGGGGCATTCAGGGAGTCGATAGGCATTCTCAGAGCTGAGAATCAGGCTCAGGTTGTTGTTGCGGATGCAGGACCTTCCTTTCTGAAGAGGGAGTTTTTCCGGTCTAATCCGGATGAATTTGTGGGTGACCCTAAAGAGCCGCTTAAGGCAGATGAATGGCTCGAACAGACAACGAAGACGTTTGAGATGCTTGGCATCGAAGACGAGGGGTTGAAAGTGACCTTGGCATCTTTCCAGCTGAAGGGGGATGCGGGTCAGTGGTGGAAGTTCACCAAGGGTCACATAGGAGGTACTTGGGAGGCTTTTGTGAATGCTTTCCAGGAGCGGTTTTTATCTCCAGCAGTCAGGGAGAAGCTGAGAGACCAGCTCTGCCAGCTTAAGCAGTCGAGTTCTTCAGTGGCCGAGTTTGAGGCTGCGTTTACTAGCTTGTCCAGGTTTGCACCTGAGTTGGTGGCGTCTGGGAAACGCCGTTGTATTGAGTTCGAGAAGAAGTTGAGGCGTGGCCTCAAGCTGAGAGTTGGGGGAACTATGATTCGGGATTATGGGCGTATGGTTGATGCTGCAGCCCATATGGAAATCATGATGCAGGAGGAGGAGGAAGGACAGAAGGGCTCCAAGAGGAGTCAGGATGGTCAGAGTGATGGTAGGAGACAGAAGGGTTTTAACCCTCAGCAGTCTTAGGGTAGCTTTTCTAGATCGACTTTTCCTGTGCCGAGTGCTAGTTCGGGGAAAGGTAGTCAGGGAGACATCACCTGTTTCAAGTGTGGTCAACTGGGCCACAAGTCTCCAGTTTGTCCTCAGAGGGGAGGAGTACAGAGAGCAGCATCATCTTCGGCTCGATCTCAGAGCCAGAGTCAGGGTAGAGGCCAGCCGCTCTCTTGTTTTCAGTGCGGTCAGGCAGGGCACATGAAGAGGTATTGCCCGCAGTTGGGTGGCACACCTGGTGCATCTAGTTTGAGGCAGACTCAGGGTCAGCAGCCAGCTCAGTCAGGTCAGGCCTCGAGGGCCAATCAGGGGGCTTCATCGTCCCAGTCTGTGCAGCAGTCTTATGCTCCTAGGGGTGAGCAGGTTGATCAGAGACCATCTGGGCGCGTGTATGCTGTTACCGCGCAGGATCTTGTACCGGCTCCATCTGTTATGAGAGGTACCTTCTTGTTTTGCAACTCGGTTGCTAATGTTTTGATTGATACATGTGCATCTCATTCCTTTGTGTCTGCTGCATTTGCATCTGTTTTGGAGTTGGAGTTAGCATAGTTAACATCTCCTATTTGTGTAGTGTCACCTCTTGGGGGCGAGTTGATCTTGAAACAAGGTGTTAGGGGTTGTGATATAGCGGTCGACTATCATAGACTTCCGTTTCCTTTTGTAGTTATGCCCATGAAGGGCTTTGATGTTATTTTGGGTATGGACTGGTTATCGTCATACCGGGCAGTTATTGATTGCTATCGCCAGAGGATCACTTGTTGTACCGTGGGCGGAGAGTGTTTTCATTTTCTGGGGGACCGGGTTGGTAGTGTTTTGCCACCGGGGTATGGTTCGCGAGGGCGGAGTGAGCTTAGTGGTCTACTTGCTAGCTTTGAGAGTGGTGAGTGTGATGAGACCCAGATTGTGTTGCCACGGGTGATGTGTGAGTACTCGGACGTCTTTCCCGAGGACCTTGTTGGTTTGCCACCGCATCGAGAGATTGAGTTCTCTATTGACCTAGTGCCCGGCACGGCGCCAATTTCTACGACACCTTATCGTTTTGCACCAGCCGAGTTAGTTGAGTTGAAGATCCAACTCCAGGAGTTGCTAGATAAGGGCTATATCCGTCCTAGCATTTCGCCGTGGGGAGCACCGTCCCTCTTTGTTAAAAAGAAAGGTGGTGCTTTGAGACTGTGTATAGATTACCGGAAATTGAATCAGGCTACGGTTAAGAATAAGTACCCTATGCCTCGTATAGATGATCTGTTCGACCAGTTGAAGGGTTCCCGTTGTTTCTCTAAGATATATTTGAGATCGGGTTACCACCAGTTGAGGGTCAGGGAGGAAGACATTCCGAAGATGGCATTCTGTACGTGGGATGGCCACTATGAGTTTTTGGTGATGCCATTTGGGCTCACCAATGCACCGGCAGTGTTTATGGATTTGATGAACCGAATATTCTGGGAATTCTTAGATCGTTTTGTAGTCGTCTTCGTGGACGACATTCTGATTTATTCACCTTCGGAAGAGGAGCACAAGGAACACTTGAGAGTGGTGCTTGAGTTATTTAGAGCCCATAAGCTTTATGCTAAGTTTGGGAAGTGTGAGTTCTGGCTAGAAGAGGTCAAGTTCTTAGGCCATGTGGTTTCTGGGGAAGGAGTGTCAGTTGATACATCTAAGACTGAGGCAGTGCAAGATTGGGCACAGCCTAAGAGTGTGTTTGAGATCCGCAGTTTTCTAGGATTAGCTGGGTATTATCGACGGTTTGTGAAGGATTTCTCCAGGTTAGCTTCGCCATTGACTAGATTGACTCGGAAGGGAGTCAAATTTGTATGGAGTGAGACTTGTGAAAAGTCGTTTCAGGAGTTGAAGGTTAGATTGACCATCGCTCCGTTTTGATTATTCGGAGAGAGGGTTGGGTTATGCTGTTTACTGTGATGCCTCACGAGAGGGTTTGGGTTGTGTGTTGATGCAAGAGGGGAAAGTGGTTGCCTATGGCTCACGTCAGTTGAAAATTCACGAGAAGAATTACCCTACGCATGATTTAGAGTTAGCAGCTGTGATATTTGCCTTGAAGATTTGGAGGCATTATATTTACGGTGAGAGGTTCGAGGTATTCTCGGATCATAAGAGTCTGAAATATCTGTTCACACAGAAAGACTTGAACTTGAGGCAGAGGAGGTTGATGGAGTTCATTGGGGATTATGACTTTGAGTTGCATTATCATCCGGGGAAGGCCAATGTGGTGGCCGATGCCCTTAGCAGGAAATCTGTTGGTGACATAGCTAGTATAGCCATCCGAGAGTGGGAGATGTTGGGTGCACTTGGAGAGTTTGATTTGCTTCTGGGCGAATCCGTTGAGGCTGTGGCCTTGTTTTCTGTTGTTGCGCAGCCTACACTTGTGACTCGAGTGTTAGAGGCTTCAGAGGGGTGACCTTAAAGTAGAATCCCTCCGAGAGAAGATCTCCAGTGGGAAGGTTGAGAAGGGTTTAATGGTGTATTCCGACCTGAGTGTGAGATACCGAGACCGTTTGTTTGTGCCGGAGTCTTGCCGAGAGGAGGTACTCCGAGAGTTTCATCATTCACGCCTTGCGGTACATCCGGGAGGTACTAAGATGTATCGGGATTTGGGTCGCCAATTTTGGTGGCGGGGTATGAAGAGAGATGTGGCAGCTTTCGTGTCTAAGTGCTTTACTTGTCAGCAAGTGAAGGCAGAACATCAGAGGCCAGCGGGTTTGTTGCAACCCTTGCCTATTGCCGAGTGAAAGTGGGAGCATGTCACTATGGACTTCGTTGTGGGTCTTCCGAGGACTCAGCGGGGTAGTGATGCTATTTGGGTGGTTGTAGACCGGTTGACTAAGTCGGCGCACTTCATTCCTATGCGCATGAGAGATTCGGTAGATCATCTTGCCGACTTGTACATTCGGGATATAGTGAGGTTGCACGGGGTCCCAGTGACGATCGTCTCAGATAAAGATCCTCGTTTTACTGCTAGGTTGTGGCAGAGTTTGCAGAGTGCCTTAGGCACTAAGTTGACCTTTAGCACGGCTTATCATCCTTAGACTGACGGGCAGTCCGAGCGTACTATTCAGATCCTTGAGGATATGCTTCGGGGTTGTGTGCTTGATTTCAGTGGGTCATGGGAGAGGCACTTGCCATTAGTGGAGTTTGCCTATAACAACAATTTCCAGTCTAGTATCGGTATGGCACCGTTTGAGGCCTTGTATGGCCGACCATGTAGATCTCCAGTTTGTTGGGCCGAGGTGGGGGATGCACCTCTGTTGGGTCCGGAGTTGGTGAGGGAAACGACGGAGAAAGTTGAGCTTATCCGTAAGAGGCTTGTTACAGCCCAGAGTCGTCAGAAATCTTATGCCGACCGTAGGAGGAGACCTTTAGTGTTTGAGGTGGGTGATCATGTCTTTCTGAAGATATCACCTAGACGGGGATTGATGAGGTTTGGGAAGAGCGGGAAGTTGTCCCCTCGGTTCATTGGTCCTTTTGAGATCCTGGAGAGGATTGGCGAGGCTGCTTATCGTTTAGCATTGCCACCGTAGTTGTCCGGAGTACATGACGTGTTTCATGTGAGTATGCTTCGGAAGTATGAGCCGGATCCATCACATGTGTTGGATTGGACTGATTTAGTGGTTGACGAGGATGTCTCGTATGAGGAGAGACCGGTTCGGGTCTTGGATAGGCGGGATCAAGTTTTGCGAGGCAAAACCATTCCTTTGGTAAAGGTTCTGTGGAAACATCACGGGATGGAAGAAGCCACTTGGGAACGTGAATTGGAAGTCCACGAGAAATATCCGGACATGTTTATTGATTTGTAATCTTATATTTAGATTTTGTAATATTGTTGAACTTAAGAACTTTATATATGTCTTAAGTTGGAAAACATTGAGAATGTTTTGGTTTAATGGAAATATTTTGGAACTTGCCTCATAATGGAAGTTTAGTATAACATTGAACATGTTGAATATATTGTTGAATTAGAGTTCTATCATGAAATTGAATATAATATTGAAAACTGTTGAAATTGACAGGAAAAATGCATAATATTGATGCAGGTTGTAATAAATGTTGTTTTATATACATATTGTGAGATGCCTCTTGATAAGAGATGAAATGACCGGTATTGGGTCAAGTTGTGCATTATTGTAATGTCATATTGTTGGAATTTGAGGAAAAACCTATTTTCAAAAACTTATGCTTAATTTCGGGGACGAAATTCTTTTAAGGAGGGGGAGGTTATAGCGACCCCGGTCTTTTCCCATTTGGTTGTTATACCCGGACTTATGTTCTGTAGATTCAGTTGTTATTATATTGTTGTTGTTGTCCTTTAATTCCTTATTTTTGAGTTATAGGATATGTTGGGCAGGTTTTGTTATAGGTTGGTTGGGTTCGGAAACCAAGTGTTGCTGTCCAGTTTTTGGGTTGGTCGCTCGAGCGAGGGTTTGGTCGCTCGAGCGAGGGTTGTTTTTGTGTCTGGTGGCTCGAGCCAGGGTTTCTTCGCTCGAGCGAGCGATTGCGTCTAGTATAGACCTGAGAGCAGTGTTTATTGGCTCGAGCGAGCTTTTCTTCGCTCGAGCGAACTGGTTTGTTCTTCGCTCGAGCGAGCGTTCCTTCGCTCGAGCGTGCGTCTGGTTGCAGACCTGAGGGTTTGCGTTCTTCGCTCGAGCGAGCTTTTCTTCGCTCGAGCGCGCTTCTGAGTTGTTGGCTCGAGCGAGGCATTCTTGGATCGAGCGAGGATTTTCTGTGTCTGGTCGCTCGAGCGACCAAGTCTTCGCTCGAGCGAGCCTGTCAGGTTTAAATAGGCAGCAGCGGGTTTTAAATCATTTTTTTCATCTCCTTTTTGATTCCAAACCCTAGGTCCGACTTTTCTCTCCCTCTACACACCTTCTCTCTTAGGTTTGATCTACTTAGAGTGCGTTTCTACCCTAGATCCTTTATTAAAAAGATAGAGTGGGTCGAGGGC
>JAPPVO010000263.1:0-39558 GCA_030407325.1 Camellia japonica
TTTGAACTTGTTATTGGCATTGTAGTGATGGTCATCTTTAAAAATGACTATCTGATTGAAATTTAATGACTTCCTTGGAACAGTTCAAATGCATCTCAACATCATCCTCTCCTCAGGAGATACCGAATTCTTTTTTGGAAGATGTTAAAGATTCATAGTGAGGGTTAGGAGAATTAGTTGATCTTGCTTGATTGATGGGAAGATGATTGTCTTGAAGAATGTTCTTGCATCGGAAGGTTAGCTAATTCAGAAAACTCCCAATGGTTAATCGTGTTTGATAATTGCTGGTCGTTTCGCTGATTTGGTTGTTTTGAGCTGCTGGTGTGATCAATTTCTGCCGGACTTAAAAAAGAGGGCATGAATGGCATTGTTGAGACAGTGGTTACTAATATTAGTAATAATTGGATAGGAAGTGTGGGATTTGTTAGCATATGGTTCATTGCTTAATAGTTTATGATTAGGTAGTCTCACTACCTCTTTTTTTTTTTTTTTTTTTTTTTATGATTTTCAAATTATTCGTATTAACAAAATCCTAAACTGGGTGAATGAGGCAATTAGGGTGGAAAGATTTCCCTTCTTACTTAAAATAAATTATGAATTTATTTTGTGATACATAACAACCTTGTTTCATTTATATTTTACTCTCCCCTTTTTTATAGCCAGCCAACACAATCTTCCGAGGAAGAATTACCACAATCAGAGTAACAAGATCATAACTGGAGAATTATTGGAACTTCATGGGCCACGCTTGCTTCATAGTACAGCTTTTCAGGTGGCCTGTGGGTGGAATATATTTAAAATGGTTAATTTGCTAAGGTCTCTTTAATTATTAATTATTAATAAATATTACTTTCTTATTTTCATCTATGAATCTAAATATATTGAATTTTCCAATTAAAAAATTGTACAAATACATCCGTTTCGAAAAGTTATGTATAAAAAATAAAAGTGATACATTTTTATAATTGAAAATGTTAAAATATTTCAGTTCATAGAGATAAAGTGAGATTGTCTTAGGGATGTTTTGAGAAGATGGTAAAAAGTTTATTTTTTGGCCTTTTTTTTTACCTTTTTTAGCTTTTTTATGTGAGAGATGGTGCGATCCAAAATGGATTAAAACTGACTTTTGACTTTTTATGATGTTCCCAAATGGCCCCTTAGTGTAATTAATCCTACTTAAAAAGAATCATGCTAAAAATAATTTTATCGAATTGTTGTTGAGGTAAAACATAATATCAAAATTATTAAAATTTAATTGTAGTTTTTTTATGTACTTTTGTTTTTTTTACACATAATGCAAAACTAATAATGAATGCCATTGAATGGTCATTAACATTTTCTATTTGAAAATAATGATAATATGGATTATTATTATCATTTTTTTTTGGAAAAAATATTTAAAGAAATGAAACTAAAAGAGAAGAAGAAGCAGGGCAGGCAGGTGGGAGGCATCAATATTGTGAATAAAATGTTGGCTTTAATCTAATTTATTATCATATCAGCAAGGGAATCTCACTTGGTAACTGTTAAATAATTTGCATTTTAATTTAGGAAAACTATAATGACAATCCAAGTGGTAGTCATTAATCTCAATAAACAGAAAAGAAGAAAAATTTAAATGTGTAAAATTGATTGAAAATATATAACATAGTATGGTTATTCATTCTACATCATTCCAATCTCATTTCAATGAATTAAATACCATCTAACATATTTAGAAATGTGTAAAAATATTTGTTCCTATTAAATACCATCATCCCATTCCATTCTCATTTCAATGAATTAAATATCATCTAACATATGTAGAAATGTATAAAAATACCTCTTCCTATTTTAGCATTTTTTTTTTCATATTAATGAAGGAGAAGACTTCAGTCTAATTCAAAATTTTTATCTGTAATTAAATCATATTTATTTATTTTTTAAAAATAGATGACATATATAGTTTTAAGTATATAATAAAACAATAAAATATTATACTATACAATTATTAGATCGATTTAATTTTTTTATGACCGATTTATACATCAAAATTTATAAAAATAGACAAAACTATATTTTTAAAATAAAACTTCTTATAGACTTCACAATCTCAAATAACATGATCCAATTGGTGAATAGATTGGAGAGACGATTCGCCCCCAATGAAAACACAATGGGTCGTTAGCCCATTTAGTTATCAATAAATATTTTGATTAGTACCATGTTTAAGGGGTATTCTATTTGAACCCAAAAAATATCTTAGTACGCCTAATTTAAATTTATAAATTTAATTTTTATTATATCTTAATATGAATTTACTAATAAGGACAATCCATATTAAACTCTAAAATATTTATTTTTTCTCATGGTACACCCTAATCCATTATTCCTATTCAAATCTCTACATCTTTTTCCCCAAGAGATCAAAGTTAGTTTGTCTTCCTCTTCTTTTTCTTCTTCTTCTTCTTCTTCTTCTTCCTCACTCCAAAACTCTAATCCACCTTGCCAAAACTCACTATTATCATTAACATCATTGTTTTTTATTATTTTGAAACCCTAAACCCTAGGACAAAGTTTGAACAATCAAATAATGGTAGTTAGGATTTCAAAACATGGGGTTTCAAAACTTGTTTTCCTCCATTGTTTGATTGTTCAAACTTTCTTCTAGAGTTTAGGGTTTCAAAATAATAAAAAGCAATGATGTTAATGTTAATGGTAAGTTTTGGTAAGGTGGATTGGTGTTTTCGAGTGAGAAAGAAGAAGATGAAGAAGAAGACAAATTAACTTTGATCTCTTGGGGGAGAAGATGTAGAGATTTGAATATGAATAATTGATTAGGGTGTACCATGAGAAGAAAAAAAATTTATTTTAGGGTTTAATATGAATTGCATTTATTAGTAAATTCACATTAAGATATAATAGGAATTAAAATTTATAAATTTAAATTAGGCGTACTAAGATATTTTTTGGGTTCAAATAGAATGCCCCCATGTTTAATGTGTATTCAGTGAATTATTGGACCAATAAAGTAGTGTTCTTTACTTTAAGCCTAAGTCAATGGAAGCATAGGTTTTCAATTGATAGCAGAATCACCACTGGTATTGGATTGGTGATATTATTATCGGCAATGCTAGGGGGTCCGAATTTTGGTGCCCCTAATGTCCCGAATTTTCCTATCAGGTAAAAAAAAAGAAAAAAAAAAAAAACAAAGTTACCAAAACTGGCAATTAAGGGCATTTGGGCCACAGTTTTTAGGGCCACCAATCATTTTCCTATTATTATACAATACAATCCAAATTAATTAATGGTGATATACACACGTTCCCCATTTTTAACTGATTGACTCATTATACAATACAATCCAAACTTCGCATAATGGAATCCAAATTTTGCCACAATCAAAATTGTTTTAAAATAATTAAGAACTCACCTCACATCGTCTCTCAAAAAAATTAAAAAAAAAAAACAAAAAAAAAAAAAACCCCTCTTTGGAAATACCAATTGGATTTGTAATGATTTTGTAACGCTTTATCAACTCGTAAGTTCATTAAAAAATTTTAAGCCCAAATTTAAATTTAAAATAATTCTCATCCTACTAAAAAATAGCGAGTCTATAATAAAATTTTAAAATTTTCTCACAAATTAAATTTGATGAAATCAATCTCTCATTAATAAAATCATTCATAAAAATATTTGATTTTAATTTAAATCAAAATTTCCAATTACATTTTCGATTAACCACATTACAATCTGTCCTGGTGATCCACATCAAATCTGTGCTGCGAAGAGGAGACCATTGCCAGATTACGTTGAAATGGGCCCCTAACATGAGGGCAATTTTGGTGGATTGGTTGGTGAAGGTTGCGGAGGAATACGAGCTTCACTCTGATACTCTGCATCTATCTATCTCTGTAACAACCACATCACGTATAATGATTAATATTTGATTAACTAAGAGGATTTGAGATTTAATTGCCGAGTATTATAATTTATTTGGGATTTATGAGAATTGTGGAACCTGACACGTATATGATTTTATTGAAGGTTTATTTTGGAATTAAAAATTAAGGTCCAAGTGGCTTAAGAAAGTGAAGTTAAAAAGTTGAATCAATTTAATCTTAATTACAGACCCATTTGAGAGTTTAATTAAATATTCGATTTAGTTTAGTAAGATTGAGATTCGATTAATTAGGTCCCAATTGGAGTTGATTAAGTCATGAGGATTGAGGATTGTGGTTATTATAAATTAAATTTAATTACGATGTATCCAATTTGAATATGTGATTTATTGATGAAAATTTGAGTCTGATCAGGAATTGAAGGCCTAAATGATTTGGGAAGTCAAAATTGATATTGATAATAAATTTAAATATAATTAATTGGACCCTAATAGAAGTCAAATAGATTAATTTAGTTATGAGAGATTTATGATTTGTTATAATTAATTTGATCATGTGTTAATTAAGATTTATTAAAATTGAGTGGTACTTAATTAAATTATTCTTAGACATAAGTTAAATTGGACCAAATTAATATTGGGGGTGTAAATGGGTGTGGGTGCAGTGAGAAATCTGTGCATGTGTGTGTATGTGTTAGAAATCAATTGTGTGCATGTGTGCACGTGTCCTGTTCTTGGCCAAGAAGTGAAGTGTGTGTGTGAGTGAATGTGAGTGTATAATCTGAAGCTCAAACATAAAAGAAAAAAAAAGAAATGAAACCAAAGAAAAGAAAAGGAAGATGCATGTGTGCTGGGCTATGAAATGCACGGGAGAGAGAGAGAGAGAGCCGAAAGAGAGAGAGCCGAAAGAGGGAGAGGAAGTGAGCTTCTATACCTGCTGAAATTTGTAAAGAAAGAAGGAGACTTAAGGGGAATCATCAACAATCTTTGAAATTAGAGCTTGAGGTAAGGATTTCAACTTTGATTTTGTAGAATTCATGTAGTACACTTGAAATTAATTATGAGTTGAGCTCAGTCTTGTTCTACATGCTGAAATTAAGAGGTAAATGGGTTCAATTTCATGAAATTAAAAAGGAAATTAGCAAAAAGATGATGAAATTAAATTAGATTCATGATCATGGAAATTAATTTAGAAAGTAATTATTTTGGGATTGATTTTTATAATCTTGCATGTTAAATCAAGTTGGGTTGAAAAACATGAGTTATGATCCTTTTAATGTGTTAAATTTGAGTTCCATTTTATATAATTGGGATGAAATTAGAAAATAAAGATTATTATGGAAACTAATTTGGATTTGGGATCTAAACATGAAATGGGTTGCATGCATGTGGATGATTATGGAATAAATTTAGGAACTTATTTTCTATGGATTTGATGTGGAGATTTTGCATGAAAATGTTACATGCATGAGCAAATTAATACTCTAATTATAATATATTTCATGAATTATGAAAAATCTGAATTTGTTCAAGTTCATATTTGAAGAGAAAAAGGAAATGTTTGATAAGAATCAAGTTATGAAAATTTACAATGTTAGATAAAGTTTTGGGTTCATAATTAAATTTTTAATCCATGCATGTAAGGTAATTTAAGAGTTTTATTTGATTTAAACGTGTTATTGAATATATTAAATTAGTTAGTTTTATTTGAATTATACGTGTGCAATGTTTGCTAGGAAAATTGGCAAGAAAATGAGATTTTGGAGCCATGTTCAATTTATGGAGATTAAGTTAGAAGTTAATCATTTTGAGTTGGGATTTGGCTTGATATGGAGAAAATGATTTCAAACTAAATTTGGCAATTGGGACATGATTTTGAATAAATGGCTTATGAATAAATGATTTAGTAATTTATGACTTTAATAAATGGTTTTCTATGTTGGTATACTAAAGTGCATGTTTTGAAGTTTTAAATACCAAATTTGAACTTTAATTTCAATTTTAGAATTTCAGAATTTTCGTTGTTCACTCGAGCGAGGGAAGTCTCGCTCGAGCGTGAAAATCAAGCTCCCAGCAGTTTTTCAAATTTTACAGTTCGCTCGAGCGACCAAAGTGGCGCTCGAGCGAAGACCCCATTTTCAGCACATTTTGAAAAGTTGCATTTAGTTCATATTTTTATCCTCATCTCTTTTCAATGCATTCTAGACATGATTTATGACTCAATAAAGATTAATAAGCTACTAATCAACATAGATTAGTTAGTTAAGGAATGAATCATTGATCTTGTGGTAATTGTTTAAGAAGCCAAGTAAAGGATCAATTTATTTGGAAAAGAAGGACTTAGTAATGAAAGAATATGTGAATTAAGAACCCAGTTTACTTAATTGAGAAAGAATAAACGTAGTAGAACTTCGGACTATACAGACTAGAGACTTGAAAGGACAAGTTTAATCAAGGGAGTAATATTGTGTTTCAATGTGTATATGTGATGTGCTTGTGTAGGTCACGCGCCATTGTCTGCCTGATTTTCCTGATATGTCCGGTCTGTCTGATTTGCTTCTGCAGCCCACTGTGAGTAATAACTCTGTAAAGTTATGTTTAACTTTAAGTATTTTCTGACTGATATGATATGATCTGCTTTCTGAAATGCTACGTTATGAATTATGAATGAATGTCCAATTTTCTGAAAAGTATTATGGCACCCTTAGTTCATATAGCCCTCGCCCGGGGGTAACAATACCGTGGCCGATGGCCCTCGCCCGGGGGTAACAATACCGTGGCCGATGGATCTGTTAGCTAATGGGTGTACCACATATGATCTTATGCAAAATCTGAATATGAATATGAATGTGAGCAAGTATCTGAATCTACTTCTGATTTGACATTTGAATATGCATAAGACTCTGTTTCTGATATGATTTGGTTTCTGATATAACTCGGTGATGGACATCATTCATTAAACCCTTTACTCTGTTATTATTCACTGGGCTTTAGCTTACTGTATTATTTATGTATGTAGGTGATCAGGCGCGTGGCCAGGCTTAGAGGCATCTGTCTAGAATCTGTCTTGTCAGCCAACTAATGGCCTCTCGTGGAGGTTCCGAATGTGTCAAGTGGTTATTGCTTAGTAACTTAAAGTTTAAGTTCGGTTTTCGTGTTTGGTTAAGCAAGTCTTGGGTATTTTGTAAATAGGGCTAAGTTCCTTTTGGTCTAATCTGTGTATATATGGTGACTTAAAGTTAATGTGTATATGTATATATAAAAAGTTTAAAATTTTTCTATCTCATATAAGTCTGCACAGCTCAATGGACGTTATATAATATTATTTGCTTCCGCTAGCCCCTAATATTTTGTTAATCTGTTCAGAGGCCGTAGGTAATCCTCGGATTACTAGCCGGTTACGGTGCCAAACCTATAGGGGCGGGTTTGGGTCGTGACAGAGTGGTATCAGAGCACGCGTTAATTTCTCACACACGTGTCCATTGAGCACTAGAATGTCTAGAACAGATTTAAGTTCCATGCATCTAGTAAGTAACTAAGAAGTTGTGATTTAGGAATATGCATATATGTTTGTGTAATGCGTTTAAGTATTGAAACTAAGAATTATTGAGATATTGAGAAATTTCAAATGTTATATGGAAATCAGAATATTTGATTAGTACCTTGGTGAGAATGAATATGTTAATTTGTGGAAACACGATACTGTGCAGAACTAGAATCTTTGATGAAAGTCATGGAAGCTATATGGGTTGTATGTTAAATTGAACTACGAGAATATTTTGAAATTGAGGAATTTGATGATCAATGAAATATGTGGAACTATGATAATTGAGGACGAGAAAAGTCATTTGATATGTAAGATAGTTCATTTTGGTGGGAACCTATTCTGTGGAATGTTAAACTGTAGAGTCTCATGCCTTTGTAGAATGACCTTGAAAGTCCGATTGGAATCACGTTCGGCCAGCGTAGCTTCGAATCGGAAATTCTTGGTAAATTCCATGGGAATGAATAAGATGCCCTACCAGTGTCCTTATGTGCCTATATGTGTATGTCTACTTGTATTTGATATGTGCTTTGTGTTATAATTTAAGTCAATTAAGTAACCCCAAGTGTTATCAACCATTCCCTTGTGTTCAACCCTTCTCTTCTGTCATTAGGAATAGATAGTGAAAGTGTGAATGGAGTGGAAATTGAGTCTCTATCAGAGTAATTAGGTAAAGTAAAAGAAGTACTAGAGATCGTGGTGAAAACTGTGAACCCTATCATACATGGCAAGATCAAAAGAAGGAGTTAAGTGTGAAAGTGAAAAGTGAATCAGATAAGAAAACTAAGAATTTTGTGGTAGGAAAGACGGATAATTCCAGGCAAGGTTGTAAGAGAAGTAAATTATTCTAGTATGTCAATATGTCACAAGATCCATAGGGGACTGTGTCATCGAGTTACTGGAAATGTGAGAAGTTGGGCATCAAATACAAGACTATCCCAAACCTTAGAGAAAGCTCAAATAATTTAATTGGTTAAGGATAGTACTTAAGTACAAATAGGACTTCTTGAAGTTAACAGTTTATGTGTGAGTGGCATTTTAAATAAACTTGTGTTATGATGTTTTGATAAAACCTTGTTTTGCCTTGTTTTGGAAAAGTATTTGATCAAGCATGAATGATGATCCATTGGCTCTGTATCAAGCATTAGCTTTCTTTTGATGACATTCTTGAAAGGTCCTTTCGTGCTAGGGGACGTTAAGCTTATGTAGCACCTTGTTGAGATATTTCTTTGCTATCGACGGTCTATGAACGGATAGCCCCACCGACGGTCTATGAACAGGTGGATTTGTCTAATCGATTTCGGGTCGGCCACCGACGGTCTATGAACGGGTGTGCTCGATTCCGAGGCGATTATTCCTTTGTTTTGTTTGGAATGTCATCACCCCTAGTACTATGTAGATGTTGTTAAACATCCCAAGAAGCTTTGAAAGATTTGATTGATGAACACCCCATGTTTTGTTACAAGTTGTGTCATGTATTGTTTGATAAAGATGGAACCCATTTGTTGGACCATTTAGAACTCCACCTGAATTTGCTAAAATGATTAAAACATCGCTAAGACTTGACTTGGCATTGTCAGAAATAGAAGAGTATGAGCAAAACTTGACCAATTGATGAATATGGGAAATAATTAGGATTTCTGTTTAGTCTAACAAAGCTATGTGTTTTGGGACCTTGTTTGAATAGAAAGAAAATTGTACTCCACGTTAGGAGACTGAAACCTATGAGAGTTAGAAAGGGAAGACCCAATTTACAAAATCGTATCGCTATTGAATCTTCTAACGTTGAAAGAAACATTGATAATTATATTAAGGTACAAAGTCAAAATATAGACCTTTAGAAAGGAAAGCACAATAATTCCCTATTGGAATAGCGGGTAGAAATGAATGATATTATGATCTTGTGGGCATAATTAAATCTAGATTTTGAATCCGACATTAGATAGCTTAACCTATTGCAAATAAATTCAATTCTAGTGTCGAACAGAAGAAAGAAAGCGTAATAAGAAATAAGGAAGTAAAAATCGTTAGAATAACAAGTGCATATTTCTTAAGGAACCTTTGGGAACATAAGAATTTTGATTGGCTAATTATAATGATTTGAGGAAAATTTAAAGGTGTAGCCCTAAACTGCCACGTGACTATTGATCAAAGTTAATGAATTTTTGTGAACTATGCTTCTGTTTGAAATCCAATGTACTTCTCTGTTTTGAAATTACCATCATAATTGTCATCCAAGATGTCTTTTGGAAGTGGGACCATTAATATATGATTACGTTTCCATATAATTCGGAAATTTCTGTTATAGATTAATATGTGGAACCTTATTTGGAGAAATTACGTTTTGTGCATAACTTAAGAACCTTGGCCATAGTCAATGAAAGTTAATGTCTATTCTTTGGGATAGAATGAATTACAGATTGCATAGCAATAGTGTCGAGATTATATTTTGTTAATAGGACTGAAGGATCGAGAAGTTGTGTTTTCTATTAGCAATGCATGGGCTATTAAATTTTAATTTGAAGAATCCATCATGTCGATAGCAAAATATTTTGATCAGTTTGAAGATAAGGAGAATCATGAACATTCCTTACAAGAAATCTCCTATTATTGAAAGTATATGAACTATGGATTGATAAATTAAAGTATATGAGGTGTATGATTGATGTTAATAGAAACGATAATGAATTGCCAATTTGGGTTATTAACCATTGAGTGATTGGAATTGAGCTCTATTTATGTGAAGAAGTCCAACGAAAAAGGAGCTACCCGAAGGAGGAATTGAAGTGAGATCAAGTTATATGACTGATTTTCTGTACAAGTATCTTAAGTTTGGAGGACCAAACTTTCTAAGGGGGGAAGGCTGTAACAACCCCATCACGTATAATGATTAATACTTGATTAATTAAGAGGATTTGAGATTTAATTGCCGAGTATTATAATTTATTTGGGATTTATGAGAATTGTGGAACCTGACACGTATATGATTTTATTGAAGGTTTATTTTGGAATTAAAAATTAAGGGTCCAAGTGGCTTAAGAAAGTGAAGTTAAAAAGTTGAATCAATTTAATCTTAATTACAGACCCATTTGAGAGTTTAATTAAATATTCAATTCAGTTTAGTAAGATTGAGATTCGATTAATTAGGTCCCAATTGGAGTTGATTAAGTCATGAGGATTGAGGATTGTGGTTATTATAAATTAAATTTAATTACGATGTATCCAATTTGAATATGTGATTTATTGATGAAAATTTGAGTCTGATCAGGAATTGAAGGCCTAAATGATTTGGGAAGTCAAAATTGATATTGATAATAAATTTAAATATAATTAATTGGACCCTAATGGAAGTCAAATAGATTAATTTAGTTATGAGAGATTTATGATTTGTTATAATTAATTTGATCATGTGTTAATTAAGATTTATTAAAATTAAGTGGTACTTAATTAAATTATTCTTAGACATAAGTTAAATTGGACCAAATTAATATTGGGGGTGTAAATGGTGTGGGTGCAGTGAGAAATCTGTGCATGTGTGTGTATGTGTTAGAAATCAAGTGTGTGCATGTGTGCACGTGTCCTGTTCTTGGCCAAGAAGTGAAGTGTGTGTGTGAGTGAATGTGAGTGTATAATCTGAAGCTCAAACATAAAAGAAAAAAAAAGAAATGAAACCAAAGAAAAGAAAAGGAAGATGCATGTGTGCTGGGCTAAGAAATGCACGGGAGAGAGAGAGAGAGAGAGCCGAGAGAGGGAGAGGAAGTGAGCTTCTATACCTGCTGAAATTTGTAAAGAAAGAAGTAGACTTAAGGGGAATCATCAACAATCTTTGAAATTAGAGCTTGAGGTAAGGATTTCAACTTTGATTTTGTAGAATTCATGTAGTACACTTGAAATTAATTATGAGTTGAGCTCAGTCTTGTAAATAAATTACCTACATGCTGAAATTAAGAGGTAAATGGGTTCAATTTCATGAAATTAAAACGGAAATTAGCAAAAAGATGATGAAATTAAATTAGATTCATGATCATGGAAATTAATTTAGAAAGTAATTATTTTGAGATTGATTTTTATAATCTTGCATGTTAAATCAAGTTGGGTTGAAAAACATGAGTTATGATCCTTTTAATGTGTTAAATTTGAGTTCCATTTTATATAATTGGGATGAAATTAGAAAATAAAGATTATTATGGAAACTAATTTGGATTTGGGATCTAAACATGAAATGGGTTGCATGCATGTGGATGATTATGGAATAAATTTAGGAACTTATTTTTTATGGATTTGATGTGGAGATTTTGCATGAAAATGTTACATGCATGAGCAAATTAATACTCTAATTATAATATATTTCATGAATTATGAAAAATCTGAATTTATTCAAGTTCATATTTGAAGAGAAAAGGAAATGTTTGATAAGAATCAAGTTATGAAAATTTACAATGTTAGATAAAGTTTTGGATTCATAATTAAATTTTTAATCCATGCATGTAAGGTAATTTAAGAGTTTTATTTGATTTAAACGTGTTATTGAATATATTAAATTAGTTAGTTTTATTTGAATTATACGTGTGCAATGTTTGCTAGGAAAATTGGCAAGAAAATGAGAGTTTGGAGCCATGTTCAATTTATGGAGATTAAGTCAGAAGTTAATCATTTTGAGTTGGGATTTGGCTTGATATGGAGAAAATGATTTCAAACTAAATTTGGCAATTGGGGCATGATTTTGAATAAATGATTTAGTAATTTATGACTTTAATAAATGGTTTTCTATGTTGGTATACTAAAGTGCATGTTTTGAAGTTTTAAATACCAAATTTGAACTTTAATTTCAATTTTAGAATTTTAGAATTTTCGTTGTTCGCTTGAGCGAGGGAAGTCTCGCTCGAGCGTGAAAATCAAGCTCCCAGTAGTTTTTCAAATTTTACAGTTCGCTCGAGCGACCAAAGTGGCGCTCGAGCGAAGACCCCATTTTCAGCACATTTTGAAAAGTTGCATTTAGTTCATATGTTTATCCTCATCTCTTTTCAATGCATTCTAGACATGATTTATGACTCAATAAAGATTAATAAGCTACTAATCAATATAGATTAGTTAGTTAAGGAATGAATCATTGATCTTGTGGTAATTGTTGAAGAAGCCAAGTAAAGGATCAATTTATTTGGAAAAGAAGGACTTAGTAATGAAAGAATATGTGAATTAAGAACCCAGTTTACTTAATTGAGAAAGAATAAACGTAGTAGAACTTCGGACTATACAGACTAGAGACTTGAAAGGACAAGTTTAATCAAGGGAGTAATATTGTGTTTCAATGTGTATATGTGATGTGCTTGTGTAGGTCACGCGCCATTGTCTGCTTGATTTTCCTGATATGTCCGGTCTGTCTGATTGGCTTCTGCAGCCACTGTGAGTAATAACTCTGTAAAGTTATGTTTAACTTTAAGTATTTTCTGACTGATATGATATGATCTGCTTTCTGAAATGCTACGTTATAATTATGAATGAATGTCCAATTTTCTGAAAAGTATTATGGCACCCTAGTTCATATAGCCCTCGCCCGGGGGTAACAATACCGTAGCCGATGGCTCGCCCGGGGGTAACAATACCGTGGCTGATGGCCCTTGCCCGGGAGTAACAATACCGTGACCGATGGCCCTGGCCCGGGGGTAACAATACCGTGTCCGATGGCCCTGGCCCGGGGGTAACAATATCGTGGCCGATGGCCCTCGCCCGGGGGTAACAATACCGTGGCCGATGGCCCTTGCCCGGGGGTAACAATACCATGGCCGATGGATCTGTTAGCTAATGGGTGTACCACATATGATCTTATGCAAAATCTGAATATGAATATGAATATGAGCAAGTATCTGAATCTACTTCTGATTTGACATTTGAATATGCATAAGACTCTGTTTCTGATATGATTTGGTTTTTGATATAAACTCAGTGATGGACATCATTCATTAAACCCTTTACTCTGTTATTATTCACTGGGCTTTAGCTTACTGTATTATTTATGTATGTAGGTGATCAGGCGCGTGGCCAGGCTTAGAGGCATCTGTCTAGAATCTGTCTTGTCAGCCAACTAATGTGCCTCTCGTGGAGGTTCCGAATGTGTCAAGTGGTTATTGCTTAGTAACTTAAAGTTTAAGTTCGGTTTTCGTGTTTGTTAAGCAAGTCTTGGGTATTTTGTAAATAGGGCTAAGTTCCTTTTTGGTCTAATCTGTGTATATATGGTGACTTAAAGTTAATGTGTATATATGTATATATAAAAAGTTTAAAATTTTTCTGTCTCATATAAGTCTGCACAGCTCAATGGACGTTGTATAATATTATTTGCTTCCGCTAGCCCCTAATATTTTGTTAATCTGTTCAGAGGCCGTAGGTAATCCTCGGATTACTGGCCGGTTACGGTGCCAACCTATAGGGGCGGGTTTGGGTCGTGACAATCTCTTACATTGATAGATTTTTGTCAACGAATGATCTCAACAGGAAGAAACTCCAGTTGCTCGGTTTTTCTTCAATGCTCATCACATCGTAAGCTCTCCGACCTCTTAAACTGCTTGATGTTTTTGTAAAGACAATCAATTTGGATGATTGGTACTTAAATTTCCTTGTTCAATCTTGATGAGCTGAAAGTATGAGAAGATCAACCATCCACCTGTGGATGAATTTTGTTACCTAACCGACAACGCATACACAAAGAAAGAGGTGGTAAAAATGGAGGCTGACATATTCAAACATCTCAAGTTTGAAGTGGACGGTCCACAATTATGACATTTTTAGGGTATTATTGCATTGTCAACATACAATCTTTCTTTTCATCGGTGATCTTGCGATTCAATTGCCTAATTAAAGTTGCTTTCTTGCTTGTTGATTTTTTAACTTTTTAATTTTTTTAAATTTTTTTTTGCTTTAAAGTCACTGTTGTTGCTCTAGAAGATTACCAAGTAAGCTCAACTCTCTCTATTGTGTATATACGTGTGTGCACGTGCTGCCTATTTTGCTTGATGATTTTTTTTTATTGACTTGTTGGGTACTTATTAATGTTCTTGTTCTTATGCAGATTCCCAATTTGAAGTTGGAGTTCTTGGGTTATTACCTCGCAGAGTTAAGCTTGTTGGAGAATGACTATGTGATACTCTTGCCTTCTTTGGTGGCTGTGATAACCCAAAATGTTTTTTGAAATAGTCAGTGTATAAATTAATTGAGTAATATTTGGATTGGAGTGTTATGTAAAGTTATGTGTGTAACATGCCCGCGGGGGACCTCGCTACAGCTCGGACTCGATTTGTGTCACGGTTCGTAATCTGAACCAAAGAGTCCAAATCCGGCAAATCGTTTTGAGAAAACAGATTTTTGAAAGAAGTGCCAAACATGGACTGCTTTGCCAGATACAGAGTCGCCATCTAAATATTTTATTTTGGGAAATTTAGGAAACCCTGACTCGTTGCCTAAGGCCACGTGTCCGTCATCACTAAAGTTGCCTCGGCTCGGGAACTTGGGTACGATTGGGGAAGGTCACTTCGTGAGCACCCCCGCTCGCCCGATCAAAGATCGGCCTCTACTAACCATGATATCTAGTTTTGAAAATCTTATGCACTCTTATTCTGGTTATTAGCCTAGATTTACTATGTGATGCGCACAGCATACAAGTATAGACTGGATCGCCTGAATTGGAACAAAACATTTCATGTTTGTTTGTTTGAAAATGGTTTGATGGTGCTACCCGCAAGTAGGCTAAGACGTGGATTTGCCACCCTCGGGTGGGCTTAGAAAACATGATTTTGCCACTATCTAGTGGGCTTAAAACACACATTTGATGAATTGTTCCAATTCAAATAACCCAACCTTCACCCACAGGCATTCAGGCAGTTATATGACATAAGCATATAGCCTCATGGTAAGCATGCTATTCATGGCAGTCACTCACATACATGCAAGGATGCTAAAGCATAAAACTTACCGAGTACTCCAAGCCAAAACAGAAGCTAATTAGAAATCCATGCATGATCCTAATTATACAGAAATGCCTAATGCAACACATGCAAAAATGCAACTATAGCAGGCTCGGCTATTCTAAACATGGCATATGGGATGCTACAGCTAACATGTATTCAACTCGGAATTGAAATACAAATGCAGTTAGTATGATGCGCCGAGCCCGGTACATGCAAAGCAGATGAATGAATGCAAACATGCTATCATACTGTATGCTAATTGAAACATGCCCTAATCTAACCATCATAAGCTGGTAAATAAAAGGGAAGAAAGACGTGGGGTTGGAAGACATACATCACACTCACGCACACTTATTACAATTATGCCCTCGCACAGAGGGTCCGAATGAATAATATACAGTCCCGAATAGTACAGTCCAAATAAATAATACAGTCCAAAATATGTACAAAAATCCTAATTAATTACCAAATTAACTAAGAAAATAATAAACTGGCATACAAGCCAGGGACTGCCTTGACTCCTCTCCAGATGATGAATGATGCATGCTCGGGTTGCCTTTGCGCAGAAATCCATGGCGATGCCCCAATTAGCCTCTGTTTGCAATTATTCTTGGAGTGCGTGCCAAGCTTCGGGAGACTGCTGATTCTTGATTTGCTGCAACAGAGAGCAACAAAGGGGCATAGCAATGTATTTTTACAAATGTATGCATGTCTCGATCCTCGTGCCACCAATCACGCATCTCGATGCATGATGGCCGAGGAGTCGAATGGCACAACTCGATATGAAATGAATGCACATATGAACACAACAAGACCTAACTCCATCATGGATGATCCGGAGTGTCGGTGACTGGGAAATTGAGACACGTTCCGTCACTCGGAATACGAAACATACCTCGTTTCCCGTGCTCGGGCTAACTCCTATCCCGAACACAATGCAGTATGCATGTCATGCATGAAATGCAGCTAAGATACAACCTAACATGCAATATGCTATGAAATGGCATACACGATGCACGAGGTAACATGGCATACGCAATGCGCTAACATACAACCTAGCATACATAATGCTATGGAATGAAATGACATACACAATGCATAATGGACTTACACCAACATGAGTGGACCTCAGCCACACTCACATAGGAGGCCATTAGATGAAAATGAGACACTCGAAATGCGTGCACACGTGCACGCAAACCGATGACCGACCCTAAGGCACCGAATGCCACTCTAACAAGACACATGGCAAGACATGGAATATGGCATACTAGAATGAAAATTTCAGCAGCAAAAAGTGATGCAAAACAGCCCCGAAACATGAAAGCATGGCACCCGAAGCATGGAATGAGACCCGAAACATGAAATTAGGCGCATGGAATGACCTATGGCTATGCAATGCATGCATTATTTGAACATGAAGTTTGAAGACAGAATCAATACAGCCCCAAAAAAAGCATATTTACAGTTTTAAGCAAGGCCAAACAGTGAACACAAATGGGGCTAAATCAATATGCAAAAATGGCCCCGAAAGCGAGATAATGAAGCAAGTAATAGCTGCTGACCTTAAACAGAGAAGGGCCCTTTTACAATGTTGAAGAGAGGCCCAAAATATGATGTTTTACAGTTTACAGAAAGCCACAAAAACAAACACAAGTATGGCTAAGCTCTCATGCAAGAAATGGGCCAAAAGGGGGACAAAGAAGGAAGTGATGGCTGCCGACCCCAAACAGATGAGGGCTTTCAACAATGTTGAAGAGGGGCCCAAAATATGACCTTTTACAGTTGATGATCAAACCCAAAACAGTGTACAAGTATGCTCAAAACACTGTGCAAGATAAGGCCAAAAAAGAGAGCTATAACACAAAGTATAAAAAGGATGCTCCAAACAGCAAAAGACCCTTAATGAAACATGAGAGAGGGTCAAAATGAGGCCATTTACAGTTCGGATCAAAGTCCAAAAATGCAAGCACAAGGGGTTAGCAAATCATGCAAAAATAGGACCATAAGATGGATATAAACGCAAGTGACAAAAGGAAGCCTCAAACAGTGATGAGCCCTTCAACAATGTTGAAGAAGGGCTCAAAATAATCCACTTTGCAGTTTATGACAGAGCTCAAAACAGTTTATAAATAGGCCTAAAATTCTATGCAAGAAAGAGGCATACAAGAGGGCTAAAGAGGCAAGTGGTACCTAGGGACCTTAAACAGGGAAGGACCCTTAAATAAACATGAAAAAGAGCTTAAAATATGATGTTTTACAGTTAGGGTCGGAGCCCAAAAACGCAAGCAAGAAAGACTTATATATTGAGCAAAATAAGGCCAAAAAAGAGGAGAGATGTGCTTACCCTTGTAGACCAATTCTTTGACAGCCTCTTGGCTTGAGAAAAGATGCCTCCTAAGCTCTGAAAAGATCCTTCAAGCTGCTAGAATGGAGTGGTGGTGTGGTGCTATGTGGTGGTGTAGAAAGGGGCCAAGAACAAAAGAGTTTTGATGCTTGGAATATAGAGAGAGAGAAATTAAATGTAGGAGGCTTAAACAAAACTTTCTAACCCTCTAAAATGCAGCTGGAGCTGCTGGATATATAGGCACAAAAGGTGGAAAAGAGGGGGGAAAATGGGGGGGAAATTCAAATTCAAATTTCCCCTCAAAAAGGCTAAAAAGTGAGATAAAGAGGCAAGTGGTAGCTGCTGGCCTCAAACCGAAGAGAGCCCTTCAACAAAGTTGAAGAGGGGCTCAAAACAAGACATTTTGTAGTTTATGACCAAGTCCAAAACAGCTCACAACTAAGCCTAAAATACTATGCAAAAATAGGCCTAAAAGAGAGTTTAAAGAGGCAAGTGATAGTAGGAGACCTCAAACAGCAAAAGGTTCTTAATCAAATATGAAAAGGAGCTCAAAATATGACTGTTTATAGTTTGGGTCGGAGCCCAACAATGCTTGCAAGCAAGGCTCGGGGGCCAAAATGCGCAGCCCGGGGCCCCGAAAACTGACTGTTAGGCACCGGGAGTGGTGTTCGACCACGAAGTCGGTCTCTCGGACCACAGTGTCCCTCAAAAGGGAGGAAATAAGGTATGTGCCAAAAATCGGAGCAAACGGAGGTGGTTAAGCGGTCCCGAACCGAGGCACACGGCCGTCGGCTCCGAAAAATCGGAAACCGGGCTCCAAACGGGAAAAATGGCCTACGACCACGAAACGTAGCCTACGGCCACTGAGAGATGATCTACGAGACCTCTCCCTCCCTTCGGGAAGAGAAAACAGAGAAAACGGAGCCTGGTTTGCAAACCGAGGCAAAGCACAAAAGAGTCCGGAAGTCCGGAGGCAAGGCTCGCAGCTAGGACTCCGCAACCTCAGAACGAGCACAACATACAACATCACCAAGCGCTCAATCGGTGACGTCTGAGTCTTAAGGTCGGTCAAAAATGGAGTGTCTACAATGTGGTTCAATTTTGTAATAGTTTTTTTTTTTTTTAAATAATAATTTTCGATCTCAGAAATTATGAAATTTTTTATTATGGTGTTCTTATGAAAGTCTAGCATATTGGATAAAAATTTCAGAAATTAATTGATGAGAATTTATTTTATAAAAATTTGCGGACTGATTGGTGTTTAGTTTAATTTATAGCAGAATTTTAAATTGAGTTTTGGGTGTTTAGAGCATGATCTGAGATAAACTGTTGGGTCTATTTGGTGTATAATTAGACCATGTTTAGCTTATGGGTGAGACCCATGACTTAGATTTAATTTAAATTAAGTTTGTTTAATGACTCATGTTTAACTGTTTGGTTCTTTTTAATTAGGTGATTGGTAGTAACCACCTTGAGAGTTGTTATTATTTATTATATAGGATTATAATAACTATTTGATAGTTGATTTTATGGTGTGTACCATATATGGTGAAAAATTATATATTTTTGTAGTGAATAAAATGGGTATATATTTCGTGGTGAGCAAAATATTATATTTTATGGTGTATAAAAATATTATATTTTGTGATAAAAAAATTATATCATTTTATAATTTATATTCTAAAATTTTAAGATATTATTATAAAAATTATATTTTATTTTTTTTTAAAAAAATCAACCCTTGAAAAGGGAATCCACGTGGACTGCCCTTTTTTTTTTTTGTTTGCCTTGCCCATCATTTCTTTTTTTTTCTTTTCATCTTCTTTTGGAGCAGAGAGCTGTGTCTCTCTCTCCCTCCTCTGTCCGGCGCTCTCTCTCTCTCTTTGGCCTCCATTGTTGGCTCAACATTTGAGTTTCAAATGGGAGTCCTTAGAGTGAGATTTTGTAATAGTGTTATAAATGAAAGTTGGAGAGCTTGTCGTGATCTTCGCAATGGTGGTCTGGGATTCATGATCGGGCAATATTTGCATTTTCGGATTTGTTTTTCTTCATATTTGAGGTGGGACTTTCTTCATATTTTTACATTAAAGTTATATTAGGGTTATTTGGAGAAAATATGTCATTTTAAGAGGTATTGCATATATATATATATATATATATAATTTTTAGAATTTTGTTTGGTAATTTTTGGAAGAAAAATTATGTTGAAATGTTAAGAATGTTGGCATTTTGAGATTGATTTTGGAAAAATCATTTTGTGTTGTTAATTTTGTAAAAAAAAATCCGAAAATAAAATTTAAAGGTTGTATGATTGTATTTACATCATATTATGATTAGATGATTTATTTTGAGAAATATAAAGTTGAAATATTTTTTTTATCTTTGATTTGGAATTTATTTTTGAGAAAAATAAATTGATATTGAGGAATATTGTGTAAATTGTTAAGTTGGGATTATAGAGTTGTTTTGGGATTAAAAACTTTAAAAGTGTTATATTCATGAAACTTTATGGAAGGTGATATGTTGATGATTAGGTTGGGTTCATTTTTTATTTTTATTTTTATTTTTTTTGTGAAAATGAAAAATGTGAAGTGTGGACTTTTAAACTCATAACCTTGAAAATATTACTCTTGGGCATATTTCATAACTTTTGATGTAAATATCATGTTGATTAGGTAATTTTAGAAAAAGTTGTGAAATTGTTATTGGTAGGGAATTTGGGAAAAATATTAACTCTTTAAGTAGCTTGGCTTGAAATATGGTTATGTTTGAGGGATGAGGCATGTGAAGTTAGGTTTAGTATTATAAATTTGAAATTTTTTTGAATATAATAAGCTTACTAATTTAGTAGATTAAATTAGTTTTGGTTAAAAGGTTATATCCGTTATGGTTAAAAGTGTGCTATTGAGATTATACCATGACTTTTGATATAATAGAATGGAAATGGTAATATTTAGTAAGTATGTGATTTGGCAAAAAAAATCATATTGGTTATCTTGGTTGAGATGAAACAAAAATTGATTGAAGGTTCTGTGTGAGTCAAAACAATTGGGAAATTGATAAATAGTTTTAATATTTGGTATATGCTAATATGTTGTTTTTGAATATCAAATTCATATATGAGATGTTTGAAGTGTAAATTGAGAGTTTGATTAAATTGGGAGTTGTTTACGTATAATCTTGTTATTTAAGGCATTTTTATATATAAAATTACACGTGGATATTTGAAAGTGAGAAAACCCCAATTTGTGAAAAATCTTAAATGGCAATGTTTTGGAGTTGTCAAATTATTGAGAAAAGACTTTGTTTGGTTTTCAAAATTGAGGACTTGATTCAGAAAACACTTATGAAACTTTTGGAATATTGAGTATTAGTTACTCCTTCGAAATGTTGAGTTTAACGAAAAGTTATATAAGTCTTGAAAAGTTGTCTTTAAAATGTGGGATATGGGTTGTTTCTCAATGTTGGGAATCATGGGAGATTCTAGGTTATGGTTATATGTTGGATTGTATATTCATGTTGTTATCTTTTAATTAATATATTAGAGATAACTATTTTGGCTATCGGTGGAAATTTACCATGTTGCATTTAAATAAGGGATTTCTTGGAAGGATGAGAAATGTTAGAACTTTGGAAGTTTGATATATAATATGTTACAGATTTGTCTTGAAATGACTAAATTGGGAATGTTGATTAACATGTGGAGACTATATGAATATGGATGTTGTTGTATTATCTCTTGAAATTGTATTATGGTATTACATTGATAGAGATATGGAATTTGATCACAATGGAGCATTGTGTGGTGGATTTGAAATTGGAACTATTCTAATGCATTGTTACATATTGTATTGTCATTCCATTTCATTGTTATCATAGGTTTCGAATTGAAATTGAAAACTATTGTTTTGAGAAAGGAATTGTTTTTTGTAAAATAGGATCATTTTGATTTGTTTTGGTAAATACGTTGGTAAGTCTGGATAGGGGGTGTAGTTTGATGTTGGTTAAGTTGGTTTGAATGTCCAGGGTGAAAGACCGAAAACACGCGCAGATGAGGTACCACTGCCCTTTCGGTGAGAGACCGGTAAAGTGGGGATTTGGTAGTGCTTGATATGCCTACTTGCAAACACCAGCCTAAGGATTACCTGAGTCGTATTTATCACCGTGGAATTTTATTGAAATTGTTAGATTAACGTATTTTCAAATTGGCATTGTGCATAAGATTTTTAAAAGATGAGAAAAATATTTTGAGCATGACATGACATATGCATTCATCTCATAAGACTGTATAAAATGTATTTAATGCTTTGTTAGATGTTACTATGAATTGTTTAATTATTTGATTCAATTGACAAATGGGTAATTGAATGAATTGAAAAGGATGTTATGCTGCATTTGAGGCATGCTTATTTATTTAAGTTAACTAGTTGTGGTAAATTAAATAAATTGAATTTAAGAGTTTATGTAATAGAATCATATGGTTTTGACATGATATGATTTCACGTATATGTATGAGTATCTTTGTACCCGCATATCTTCTAATGTTTTAATATGAGATTGTTTGGTGAGTTAGTGGTTGCTCACCTCCTGCCTGTACATGTGTACAGGGAATGCTTTTCGGATTTGAAGATCAAACAATCGGTTTTACCATTTTATAAGTGTAATGTAGTGATGGATTGTGTTAGGACCTTTTGTTGTCAAATTCCATGGATCAAAACCAAAGTTGTAACAAGAGTTCTTTAAGAAGTTGGTTTCCTTCAAAAACAGGATTACTTTGGAGTTCTGCAAGAAGTTGGTTTTCTACAAGAAGTTGGTTTTCTTTCCCAACTAGGATTGCTTTGGTTTTCTATAAATAGTTGGGTTTCTCCAAATCTAGACTATTCATTGATTCATTCATTGAATCTCTCCAGATCTTCTTTTTGGTTCTTAAAGGTTTATATCTGGGGATATTTTGTTATTTTTTCTTTAATGTTTTATTGAGTATTCAACTCATGGTTTAAAGAGAGTACATCAAAGGTTTGTTTGTTATACACAAAAGAGAGAGTTGTTCTTCAGTTGTGGATTCTGAAGAATTCGAGCCTGAAGCTTTGGTGGAATCCGAAGTGGCTCATCAGAAAGACAATTCCGTGGTGAAGATGGGGTTGGAAGAGGCACATAGAGGTTGGTTCAATTAGGCGTTGTGGATTCGCTAGATAATTGAGAGTGATACCTGTGTAATTCCTTTAAATCTTCTTAGTGGATTGTCTTGTGGCAGTTGCCCGTGGTTTTTTGATCACAATTGGAAGGTGTCCAATTGTGGTTTTTCCACGTAAAATCTTTGTGTCTCTTTCTCTTGATTGTTTGATTGGGATTGTTATATTTTGCTTAAAATTGGTACATAATCACAAATTAACATCTAGGGTTTCTAGATTTTTCAGATTGTACTACTTCATTTGTTTGTTTGGCTGAGTGCTATTTTTTTTTTTTTTTTTATAAAGAGTAGTGTCCTCTCTTTTATTGTAAGCCTCAGGGCATTCATTTTATTTGTATGTAAATGTCTTTATTGTATCATGAGAGAGAACATGTATATTTAATTATTTATCATTTCATTAAAAGATGAATTGTCATTTGTAAATGAACTTAATTAATGAATATTGGTAATGTTATCCGAGTAATAAAATTTAGGGCGTGACAACTTGGTATCAGAGCGGACCGGGTTTGAATATCTTGGCTCGTGGGAAGTGGTTTTGACCATAGTTGGGTTTACCTTGGGATTATAAGCAACGCTTCTATGTGATAACATGTTTATGTGGGCATGAGGTTGAGTCTCAAGGATGTTGTATCGGGGTTTAGAAATTTTCTTAGAAATCTCATTGGAAATGCACCTGATCAACGTGATTTCTAATAAGAGGTCTAAAAGAATTTCTAGAACGACTAATCATCTTCGTAGTGGCAACCCGTTATTTGTTATGTAGTTATATGATTTTATCCTACTTGATGTGCATATGTTGAGTTTCGTATTGGAACATGAGAATGTACTTCAATGGGAGATGTTGATGCCAAATGTTATGAATGGTATATGTATAACATTGCATGATTGTGAAGTTGTTCTATTTACCTTAGAAGTCTTTCTCTCTCCTCTGTATTTATAAATTATACAGTGGATTTGTCACCACCTAAATAAAGGAGCATCTTCTTTTGTTCAGAATAACTCCACCTCACATGTTCCCGTGACTCAAAATCTTTTGTTTTTTTCAAAAAAAAAAAAATATATATATATTTATATAAATGCACTCATTTTATATTTTATGACTTCAATTATTATTATTATTATTATTTTTTTTTTTTCGCGTCAACTCTCAATTTAGGCATGGGTGATACAAATTTCATAAATTTTGACAAAATTATTAATAGTGCGGGTCAAAACTGTTTGAGGGATCATTTATTATTTTTAAAACATAAGGAGTAGAGTGTTTTGAGACCTATTTTTAAAATTGGGGGCTTCAAGGTTAAATGCAAAAGGGATGAAATGAATTTTATCCTAAATTATACTTTGAAAAAAGTGCATGCATTTTTATTTTTATTCGTTAGATTTAAAAACAAATCTAAGCCATTATTATAGCCACATTAGGTCATAATAAACAATGTTTTGGACTACAACTGAATACCAACATCACATATAATTAAATACTACAATAATTAAATATAACTAATTTTAATTTGATAATTTACTGACTCCATTACTACAATAGCCTATAACCAAACATCATAATAATCTGTAACTAACACTACAGGAAATTTGACTTTTAATAAAGTCGCTAAAAGATTGAAAAATGCCATAAAAACTAACAGCGACGTGTAATATTTTGGTCGCTGATACGGCAGCCGCAATAGCTTTACAACGTTTAAAAAACGTCGCTAAAAAAATTAAACGGTGTTTCTTAAAATGCCGCAAAATCTTTGATGCCCGTCTCACCAGTCGTCGTCACAAACTAACGTATGATGTCACAATGATGTCATTTAGTGGTATTTTTTAAAAAAATGCCACTTATATATATATATGTTTTATCATATAAAACTGAAAAAATAGACCAGCTCAATTCCCATAATTTGCTTTTGCAACAATACATACCAGTGAAGCAAAGATAACATACTGTTCAATCTGAAGTACCAATACAAATTAATAGCTTTAAAGCACAATTCCCAACAGTTGCTTTTGCAACAATACATACCAATGAAGCAAAGATAACATACTGTTCAATCCAAAGTACCAATACAAATTAACAACTAGAAAAAAAAAAAAATCCAATACAATCCAAATTAATTAATGGTGATGTACACACGTTCCCCATTTTTAACTGATTGACTCATTATACAATACAATCCAAACTTCGCATAATGGAATCCAAATTTTGCCACAATCAAAATTGTTTTAAAATAATTAAGAACTCGCCTCACATCGTCTCTCAAAAAAAAAAAAAAAACCTCTCTTTAGATATACCAATTGGATTTGTAATGATTTTTTAACGCTTTATCAACTCACAAGTTCGTTAAATTTTTTTAAGCTCAAATTTAAATTTAAAATAATTCTAATCTTAGTAAAAAATATCCAGTCTATAATAAATTTTAAAATTTTCTCACAAATTAAATTTGATGAAATCAATCTCTAATTGATAAAATCATTCATAAAAATATTTGATTTTAATTCAAATCAAAATTTCCAATTATATTTTCGGTTAACCACATCACAATCTGCCCTAGTGATCCAACGTTTAATGCAATTACTAATGTATCCGAGATATACGAGTATCAGGACATGGATTCAAAACGGAAGATCCCCAAATCTGTGCTGCTAATGTATCTGAGATATACGAGTATCATTAGGACATTGATTCGAAATCGGAAATTTCGTTTTGGTTTTATTGTAGATGGTTGCGTTTTGATTTGGTTTGGTAGTGTCAATGCCAACAATATGTTCAATTTGATTGCTCATTTAATTATGGGTTTTGATAGCTCATTTCATGTATAAATTAAAGGGTTTTGATTGCTTATTTAGGAGGAGGCGAAGAGGAGACCATTGCCAGATTACATTGAGATGGCCCAGAAGAATGTGAGCCCTAACATGAGGGCAATTTTGGTGGATTGGTTGGTGGAGGTTGTAGAGGAATACGAGCTTCACTCTGATACTCTGCATCTATCTATCTCTTACATTGATAGATTTTTGTCAACGAATGATCTCAACAGGCAGAAACTCCAGTTGCTCGGTTTTTCTTCAATGCTCATCGCATCTAAGCTCTCTGACCTCTTAAACTGCTTGATGTTTTTGTAAAGATAATCAATTTGGATGATTGGTACTTAAATTTCCTTGTTCAATCTTGATGAGCTAAAAGTATGAGAAGATCAACCATCCACCTGTGGATGAATTTTGTTACCTAACCGACAACGCATACACAAAGAAAGATGTGGTAAAAATGGAGGCTGACATACTCAAACATCTCAAGTTTGAAGTGGGCGGTCCAACAATTATGACATTTTTAGGGTATTACTGCATTGTCAACATACAATCTTTCTTTTCATCGGTGATCTTGCAATTCAATTGCCTAATTAATGTTGCCTTCTTGCTTGTTGTTTATTTTTTATTTATTTATTTAATTTTTTTTTGTGTGCAGAAGAGTCACTGTTGTTGCTCAAGAAGATTACCAAGTAAGCTCAACTCTCTCTATTGTGTGTGCGCGTGTGTGCACGTGCTGCCTATTTTGCTTGTTGATTTTTGTTATTGACTTGTTGGGTACTTATTAATGTTCTTGTTCTTATGTAGATTCCCAATTTGAAGTTGGAGTTCTTGGGTTATTACCTAGCAGAGTTAAGCTTGTTGGAGAATGACTGTGTGATACTCTTGCCTTCTTTGGTGGCTGCATCTGTAGTATTTCTTTCACGGTTTACAATCCAACCAAAGTTACATCCTTAGGTAAGAGCCTACTTTTGAATACTTCAAGTCTCAGGCTCATGATTAAGCTCTTGATTAGCAAGCTGTAAATTAATCTTATGTCCTTTTATAGAGTTCGGCCCTACAAGATTTCTCTAGCTACAAACTCGCTGACCTAAAGGAATGTGTTCTTATCATACATGATTTGCAATTAAGTAAAAAGGGAGGTTCTTTGGTTGCATCAAGAAATAAATACAAGCAGGATGAGATATATACATGTTTCTGAACTTGTTATTGGCATTGTAGTGAATGGTCATCTTTAAAAAAGGCTATCTGATTGAAATTTAATAACTTCCTTGGAACAGTTCAAATGTGTCTCAACATTGTCCTTTCCTCAGGAGATACCGAATTCTTTTTTTTGAAGATGTTAAAGATTCATAGTGAGGGTTAGGAGAATTAGTTGATCTTGCTTGATTGATGGGGAGATGATTGTCTTGAAGAATCATTACTACAAAAATAGTTAAAGATCATACTTTGACAAAAAAAAAATCTCACTTTTATTAGAAGTGTGATAAAAACAATTAGAATGATATTTTAATTACACTTAATTTGATTGAGTGTGATAATATTCATTTTTTATGTCACTTTTCAATTAAGTGTGATTATATATATATTTTTTAATCACACATTCTAATTAAAGTGTGATTATATATACACTACTATTTTTTAATCACACTTTTTAAATAAGTGTGATTATATATATATTTTTTAATCATACATTCTAATTAAAGTGTGATTATTTATATATGTTTTAATCACACCTTCTAATTAAAGTGTGATTATATACACTACTACTTTTTAATTACACTTTTTAAATAAGTGTGATTATATATATATTTTTTAATCATACATTGTAATTAAAGTGTAATTATTTATATATTTTTTAATCACACCTTCTAATTAAAGTGTGATTATATATACATTACTACTTTTTAATCACACTCCACTACAAGAAAAAGCATCTTTGGCGATTAAAAAAGTACCTTTGGTCGCTGAAAGTATAGGTTTTGGTGACTAAAAAAGCATTAGTAGCCAAAAGTAAAGATTTTTGGCGACTAAAAAAATTTAGTAGCCAAAAGTAAAGTTTTTGGCGACTAAAAATCTATTTGGTTGCCCATATATGGCTTTTACCGACTAAAAAAATTTTAGTAGCCAAAAGTAAGGTTTTTTGGCGACAAAAAAAAATTTAGTAGCCAAAAGTGAGGCATTAGGCGACTAAAAAGATGTTTGGTCGCCAAAAGTAAGGCTTTTATCGACTAAAAAAATTTTAGTAGCCAAAAGTGAGGCTTTTGGCCGACTAAAAAAAAATTAGTAGCCAAAACTAAGGCATTGGACGACTAAAAAGATGTTTAGTAGCCAAAAGTGAGATTTTTTGGCGACTAGAAAGAAGTTTAGTCGCCAAAAGTGATAATTTTAGCCCGAGAATTAAATTTTTTAACTACTAAAAAATAATTAGTAGCCAAAAGTATAGAATTGGCAACTAAAATTATGTTTGGTCGCCAAAAGTGGTCTCTTTTTTTTTTCTAGTAAATAATTTATTTTTACATAAATTATGTTCAATAAAAAATAATTATCTTATATATATATTTTTATATTAATATGGGTCTATGTACTATATAAATAATATATGGTGCATATATAATTATATGATGTTATAGAGGCGTAGTGGAAAGAGTGTGTTGTATAAGGTTTATGGTGTAAGAGAGGTTGATGGTTCAAATCTCCACATTATCAAATGATAAGCTAGTGAGTGTAATTTTTTTTTTTTTTTTCACGAATGAGCTTTTGGCGACTAAAAGGTTTGATCTAAATGTTATTAATCACACTTAAAAGGTGTGATCTAAATATTTTTAATCACACTTAAAAAGTGTAATCTAAATGTTATTAATCACACTTAAAATGTGTGATCTAAATATTATTAATCACACTTAAAATGTGTGATTAAAAATAACCCATTTTAATCACACTTTAATAAAACTTAAAATGTGTAATTAAATAACATACATACACAAAAAAAGTGTGATCTTTATCTACTTTTATAGTAGTGAATGTTCTTGCATTGGAAGGTTAGCTAATTCAGAAAACTCCCACTGGTTAATCGTGTTTGATAATTGCTGGTCGTTTTGTTGATTTTGTTGTTTTGAGTTGCTGATGTGATCAATTTCTGCTGGACTAAAAAAAGAGGACATGAATGGCATTGCTGAGACGGTGGTTACTAATATTAGTAATAATTGGATAGAAAGTGTGAGATTTTGTTAATATATGGTTCATTACTTAATAGTTTCTGATTAGGTAGTCTCACTATCTGTTTTTTTTTTTTTTTTTATGATTTTCAAATTATTCGTACTTACAAAATATGCCACTAGTTGATTTGATGGATCACTGTAGAATGACATGTGACGGAGATGCATTCGTTCAGTCAATAATTGTAGCATTTTTTGTTTAGTATGTCTTTGTTGGAGAAATGAGTTGACTCTCTAATTTTTTTTTGACTATTAGCATGGGTTAAAATTTTTTGTTTAAGTTAAATTTTTTAATATTTATGAGAGAAAAAAAAAATTATAATTTAAATTTGATATTTAATTTTATTAATTTATTTTATTTTTTTAAGATTCACTACAAAAAAAATTATTTTTTGCGACGGTAAAACGCCGTCGCAAATACCTCAAACGCCGTCTCAAAAGGTTTTTGCGACGGCAAGTGGGGGTCACAACAAAAGGGGTTGCAAAAGGGTTTTAGCGACGGCAAGTGCCGTCGCCTTTGTTTTTGCGACGGGAAAATGCCTTTTTTGCGACGGCAAATTTCTGTCGCCAATAATGGATGAAAATCTGAATTTTTTGCGACGACACAGTATTGCCGTCGCTAAAAGGGTTTTTTGCGACGGCAAAAATACCGTCGCTAAAAGTGTATTTGAGACAACAACCTGAGCCGTCGCTAATGACTATTGTCGACAGCAATGATACCGTCGCTAAAGGCCTTATTATTCAATTCAATTCCCTACCTTTTGCGACAGTATAGGTACCGTCGCAAAAAGCCTGGTTCAATTTTCTTTTTGAGACGGGATGTTCTGCTGTCTCAAAAAAAATTTAAAAAAAAAAACCCTGTATTAAAATTATTAAAAATATGAAAATAACCTGTATCAAATGAAAAATAACTAAAAAAAAAACTGATAATTACATAATAATATAAATACATACATAAACAAAAGTTGACATATGATAAAAATTCATAATGTTGTTCCATTCATAACAATACATAAATAAAAATTCATAACAATAAAAATTATGCCACTACATAATGTCGCATACATAATGTTGTTCACAAATTTAAATAACATAAATCAAAATCAAATTTGCAACATGAACTGCTTCAATTTGAACTACAATCTCTCTCTCTCTCTCTCTCCAAGTAAAACATCCACCAGAAACAGAATAACAAGAAAATTCAGGAGGCAAGAAACTATTCTCCATAACTTTTAGGTGAGCTCAAAAAACTCCTGGCAGCATCTAAACTCATTTCTTCATACACCTACATGAGTCATTATTTTATAAAGATAAATAATAACAAATAAAAAAAAGTCCAATCAGGAAAGTAAAATAATAGCGTTTAATGGAGGACAAATTTTATGATTCTTAGATAGTAGAATATGCATACAAGTTTCTTGTGAATGCTTCGAAAAGCCTTGCAAAATTGTTCTGCCTTTGCTGCACCCACCTGTAACATGTGCACCAAAAGTTAGTTGTTATGCCCATTTTGTATTAATATTTTCTTTTGCTATTTTCTGATAAGACCTCAATTAAGAGCATGCCCAACCTCGGGTTTTATTATTGTATTTGGACACCTGGCTAATGCCAGCCCAATATCAAATAACCTCACATTTCATATAGAATGCTTATGTTCTCCTGGCGCCACCCCTGGAGACAAGTTTTTGACAACTTATTTTCCTAAAAAGAAAGAAATAGACTATCAACAGTATTTTTGTGTTAATTGTTCTACAGATACCTATGTGAAACAGGATCCTAGTTGAATTGCTATCTGTAATCCAAATCTTAGCAGGCTAGTGATTAATTGGGGATGAGAGCTGCAAAGCCTATCTAAACAAAGATTCCAGTGATTAGTGTTAGGAGAATGAAAGTGTCATAGTCTAGCTTGTTCCTTATTACAGCTACACTCCTGACTCAAAAAGAGATGAAAAAGGTTAGGAAGATATGGCTGGTTATGTGAAAGAAAAACTGATGTATGAGATGGTGGAAAAACAGTCACATCAGGGAAAGAGCATGTAGAGGGATTGCTTTGGAGTTTGGAGTTATTAACAATTATGCTCATCAATTCAACTCTGCTAAGCACAGTACATTTGGATCTGCTCAGAATCTCAAATGCTCTTCATTGGGAGGATCATAGATAGGTATTGCAGTAATACCTCAAAGAGGTAACCTGCCCAGCCCTGTCCTTAATGGGATGGGTTTCGAGAAAGATTTAAACAGGTAGGGGTGGGTTCTCGGTGAAAGAAGCAAACCCAAATCCAGTTTTGGTTGGTAACAGGGTTGGTAGTTTCCAACTGCCCACACCACCACCAATTTATATACCTGAATTGCATATGAGCCACCACTAATTTCCAAATATTTTGAATAGTCTTATTTGATGTGCTAGGGCTTTTCTCAGTTATATCTCATATGCATCTTCATCTTTCTGTCGTTTCACCATCTCTCAACCATGTGGTTATTTTTTGTTTTGCATGTGGCTCTCTTTTTTGTTATTTTATGTTTGTGGCCTAATTACCCACTAATAGAGAAGATTGGAGTAAGAGAGTGAGCAAGGCAAACATAGTGAGCGAGAAATAGACAAATAGACAAGTAGAGAGAGAGAGAAGAGTGATGAGTGAGAGAGAGACAGGAAGAGAGAGATAGACAGAAAAAGAGATAGAGAGAGAAAGATAGAGAGAGAGAGAGATAGAGATAGAGGGAAAGATAGGAAAAGAGAGAGAAACAAGAGATGAGCGAGAGATAGACAAAAAGAGAGAGAAATAGAGCAAAAAGAGATGAACGAGAGAGAGACACAGAAAAAGTGAGAGACAGAGAGAGAAGAGAAATGGGCGAGAGAGATAGAAAGATAAGAGAGAGAGAGCGAAAAGAAATGAGAGAGATAGAGAGAAGAGAGATGAGCGAGAGAGACAGAGAGAGAAAACAGATGAGAGAGATAGAGAGAAGAGAGATAGGCGAGAGACACAGAGAGAAAATGAGAGAGAGAAACAGACAGACAGGGAAAGAAGAGTGATGAGTGAAAGAGATGAAGAGAAGAGAGAAAGATAAAGACAGAGAGACATGAAGATGAAAAAATGAATGAAAAGAGAAATGTTATATCAAAAGAGTAAGAAGACATTGTTTTTTAAAAAAAATTTTGCGACAGAAAAAAGTACTAGAATTTATTCAAACCATTTTGTGACTGTATATATATGAAGCTGTCTGAAAACCACAATCACTATGCTAGGTAGAGTTTTCTAAAAACTCTTTTGAGAAAATTATACTTTCTTGTTTTCCGTGTTATATTGTTTTACTGAATTTTTTTAATATTTTAAGTATTTTTTTTAATTTTCAGACACACCTAACATAAATACACCTAAAACTTTAAAAAAAAAATTGTAAAAAAAATCTTTTAAAAATTCACTAAATACCAAAAATACAATAATTCAATACATTTTTTTTTTGTATTTTTATGTATTTATTAATTTTTAAAAATATTTTTTCATATTTTTTTTTAGATACATATAAGTAAGGTGCATTTAAAAAAATATTTAAAATTTTAAAAACATTCACTAAAAATAAAAATAAAAACACGAAAGTCACTTTTTGCGACGGCAGAAAATGCCGTTTCAAAAAAGCAAAGTATTTGCGACGGCACCATTTGCCGTCTCAAAAAAGCAGAGCATTTGCGACGGCACAATTTGCCGTCTCAAAAAAGCAGAGCATTTGCGACGGCAAAAATACCGTCGCAAATGCCCTCATTTTTTGAGACGGCAAATTGTGCCGTCGCAAATGCTACGCTTTTTTGAGACGGTAAATGGTGCCGTCGCAAATACTCTACTTTTTTGAGACGGCAAGTGTGCCGTCGCAAATAGTTCCGTCTCATATACTCACTTTTCTTGTAGTGATTACTTCAACTTTTTAACCTCCCAACTGAACATACCAATGAGTGGTATATAAGGACTATGGTGAGCAAAGTAGAGCCATGTTGAGCAAAGTGACAAAGCAATGCGTCAGCCCACCTTTATCAGTGCCAAGATGGGCTTCACTCATATGGTCTAAAGTGATTAATTACAAGGTTTGAATCAAAACCCAAGGTTTCACGGATCAGGCATGAGGTTTGGAAGTATGCTTTTTTTAACTGTCGTTTGACTCCTCTCGTTAGTAAATATTTTTGACAATATTTGAGATTTGGAGGTCTGCATCTTTAAGTTTTAGGTTTCACTCCTCTCATTAGTAAATTTTTTTGATGTGGCTTGAGATTTAAAGGTCTGTTTCTTTCAAGTTTCAAGTTTGATTCTTTTCATTAATAAATTTTTTTGAGGTTATGAATTGTAGAGAATAAATTCTATTTTGAAAGGTTTGTTTAAACTATAATAACTTAATCTGGTTCAGACAAGTTGATTAGGATACCTACATAAATAAATAAATAAAAATATTAAAAAAGGGAAATGCTTTGGACTATTTTTAGTATTGAAAATTTGAGTAAGTATTGTATTACAATGTATGAAACTATTTTGAGATATATAAAATGTGTATTGAAATTATAAATTTATTAACATTAAAAATTGTCATCAGCGAGATTCATCAAAAAATATATATATTAATAAATAAATCAAATAAAGTGATAACAAAGTAGTATTTTTACATTTAATTTCATTAAATTAGATTAGCAATTCTAATCCTGATAAGAATGCTATTCTTACCATGTGAAGGATTTATAATCCCATGTCATCAATTATATCAATTTTATTTTATTTTAAATTTTTTTTTAAACTCCAACCCTATAACCTAGAGCTAAAAAAATGGCATTTGTGTTGTCATGCAGCAAGTGCAGAGTTATGCATTCATCTATAACTTATATTAAAAGTGTGTAAGAGTGGTATAACGCTGCTGCTTGCAGTGACGTAACGCTCCTGTTTGCTTGGTTTCTTACTCTTTCCTTGCAGATTTTGGGCTACACACGTGGGGCTTCAAATCATCCACATACACAATAAAGGAAGACAACAAATTTCACCAATCCTGGAAGTTTCCAAGATCGGTGCTCCTGCTACTTGCCTATTTTCTAGAGCTTTTCTATTACAACTCACCCATGCTAATCCTTTATTACAACTCAGGAAGAAAACATTTGTTTTTCTGGTTCTCTTTTGGTCCAACAGAAATTTCTAAAACCCAATACTGTTCTTTGGAAGAAGCTCAAACTTGCCGAAGCGGTTCAATTTGTCTATTCCCTCAACTACATCGAGTGAGGGCCATCCCACACCCTCCAAGTCTTACTCCTAGGAATTTCATTCAGTCAGTGCATCATTGGTAGAGAAATAGTTGGGACGACATTCCGCCGCTACACTGGATGAGGACCTAATCGAATACATCTACAAGCAATGTCCAATATTCTGTGGTGGTGAATCGATTGTACAAAATCATCAATCCTATATATTCAACGTCTACGATTTTTTATTCACCGTGTACTTAGATAAGCTCCTAAACAGAAGACTCCCAAATTGCACCACGTGGTAATACATTATGACAAACCTTTTGTTTTGTTTATACATTAGATGATTACACATCATGATCTTCAATTTCTTTTGTTTGCAGATGTTGGTATTGGATTTGTACGTTTGTGTGTTAAATCAGTATTTGTTAATATGTATACAATATGCCTATAAGAGAAAACTTATTATGTTCATGTGGTTATGACATTTATTGCCAATGAAATTGGTTTATTTTATTTTATTCCTTCATATCAAGACATTCCAAACGAATTAACTTGCCTGTTCTTGTCATATAGGACTTTGAATGGCTATTTTTGCTATGGTTTCATATGGTTTCCTTCATGCTAAGTTTCTCTTGGCAGGTTTCAAGGTTTATATCAATCATGACAAAGTTGATACTTGTGAAAGTTCACAATGTGAAGTGAGTTCAAACACAAGTAATTAATGAATCTTTCTGATGGTATTTGTAAACCAAAGTATAACCATTAGACTTGTTGAAAATATGAATACAAATATATTCACTTAAAACCCATATGCAGCTGAAAGCAACCAAAATAGAATTCTGAAGGTGCTAGGTTTTGCAGGAACTGAAAATTTAGGTCAGTAATGCAGTAGAAAAATTTACTTGTTTATGTTATTTGTTTTTAGAAAAAATTTATTTATCTTAACAAAAAGCATAAAACCAAGTTCAGTTTAGGCAAATCAATTTATTTAATAACACATAATGCACTTCCAACCTATGAACACTATGAAGCTCAAGTTGAAAGTCCTACAATGGACGATTGTCACAGAAGACATTGGCCTTATTTGGTTTAGCTTATTCTATTTGCTTATATAGTTTTTTTTTTTAAAGAATATGCGCAAGAGTGTTTGGTACAATTTTTGTATATCATTTATGCTGCAAAAATAGATTAAATAAGTTGAAAAAAATGATTGTTTTCAAGTTGAAGGAGAGATGTTAGTTTCATCTTTTTTATTATCAACTTCAAACAGGGTCTTTTCTTGAATGAAATTAAAAAAAAAAAAAAATTCCTCTTTTTTGGTGAAGTTTGGCCATGTGCTGGGATGCGCTGAAATTGGTACCTGCAAAATATCAGTTGGACGAGGTGGTGCTCTTTGTTTGCTTGTGCAGTTACGTGGGTTGGAAAAGAGAGTCGATTAGTTGGTGCACAAAACCATATATGTATATATATATATATGTCTATACTCTTTGTTTTGTTTCACTTCCTATCTTAGTTCAGCTTCGTTGTTTCTGGGTTCACAAATTACAGCCCAAACTCCACAATCTAGTATGTAATTTAGTGGTTTTCTACTCCTTTTTCTGCTATATAAGGATATATTGATATCTGATTTACCTATTAGTGCATACACAAATTAGGCACACCATCTGTTCAACAAGATGCCTGAATATACATACCAAAAAATTAGAGGACTTCCCTAATTGAAAACTTATTAACATAATCACACACATATATATTCAAGCTTCCAATAAAACCCCATCTATGCTCAACAATGCAAAATAAATGCAATCAATGAAAGCCATTGTTGTGAGCAACAAATGAGCATTATTTACCCACAAAACAACCCATTGAAAATGGGTGAATGCTCATAAAAGTTAGAGCACTTATATTCAGAAACTATACCAATGGTGCTAAAGACTGCTCAAAAGTATTTCATTGTGATTCTTTATTTTCATGGAGTTACTTTTGGGTTCCGTCAACTTCATTGGTTTATTGATAGGTTGGTTAGGTCAAGTGGTATTGGACCATGCAATCATTACCATGAACAGAGGGAAGATGGCATTGTTCACGCTGCCCCTGATTTTGGTTATGAACCACAGGCAGAAATGGTGTCCCTCTCAATTGTGTTATTCAGTTTGAAGTAGATCTCATCTCATGGATCACACTATAGATGTTTGCAAGGATGGTGGAATTACTAAGAAAGTGATGGAGAAGGGAGAACAAATTGAACCAACCAGTTATTTAGATTATGTTCTCAGTAATATAACTTGTTTGTTTATTATTAATTATTTGATTCATATGATTTTCATTGATAACAAGTTCTATGTTTTTAGGTTGTTTAGGATCAGGGCTGGCCCTGAGGCACGGCGAGCAAGGTTGCCGCCTTGGGCCCCCAAATTTTGTCTAAAAAATAGGCCCCCCAAATAATTTTTGATCTTAAGTTATGTTTGGTTCATTGAAATTAAAAAATAAAATAAAATGAAAATCACTCCAACATAATGTCCAAAAAGACTAATAAGAAATGATCATTCCATTTAATTTCATTTCATTTCAATGAACCAAATACTACATAATAGTATTAGTAGTTTAAAAATGAAGTTTTAATTTTTTTTTTAAACAATTAAATTCGTGAATTATTTAAAAGTAATGGATGGTTGTTTGCCAAATGCATGAATTATTTATAGAATATTATTTGACTATACCAATTATAATTGTCTGTAGAATTTTTTATTTTTATTTTTTTTAAAGTTGAAGTTTATCATATTTCACAATTCAATCTACTACGTCAGGAAGTGTGAATAAACTAATAATGTTAACAATCGAAAATGTTTAAAATTTATCTCAATATTAAAATATGTATGATGATTTGGGCCTCATTTTTTGAGTTTGCCTTGGGCCTTAAAAAAGTCAAGGCCAACCCTATTTAGGCTGCAGTTTTCAACTGCTATTATTCTTGTTAGAACAACAATTCAATGAATTTTTTTGGTTTCTGATGCAGTCAAGTATCAAGTGAGGCTGGATGATGGTGCAAGGCTAGCCCTATTTAGGCTACAGCTTTTAACTGTTATTATTCTTGTTAGAACAACGATTCAAGGAATTTTTTGGGTTTCTGATGCAATCAAGTATCAAGTGAGGCTGGATGCTGGTGCTATGGTTGCAACAACACCAGAAGGGAGTCGAATTTCATGTGAAAGATGGTAATTGGCCATTAAAATAATGATTTGCATTTGTTTTCAATATTTTGGATTAAACATTTTGAAAAATCTAGAAACCCTAGATGTTGATTTGTGATTATGTATCAATAATAAGCAGTAGAAAACAATCTCAATCAAACAATCAAGAGAAAGAGACACAACGATTTTACGTGGAAAAACCACAATTGGACACCTTCAATTGTGATCAAAAAACCACGGGCAACAGCCACAAGAACAATCCACTAAGAAGATTTAAAGGAATTACACAGGTATACTCTCAATTATCTAGCGAATCCACAACGCCTAATTGAACCAACCTCTATGTGCCTCTTCCAACCCCATCTTCACCACGGAATTGTCTTTCTGATGAGCCACTCCGGATTCCACCAAAGCTTCAGGCTCGAATTCTTCAGAATCCACAACTGAAGAACAACTCTCTCTTTTGTGTATAACAAACAAACCTTTGATGTACTCTCTTTAAACCATGAGTTGAATACTCAATAAAACATCAAAGAAAAAATAACAAAATATCCCCAGATATAAACCTTTAAGAACCAAAAAGAAGATCTGGAGGAATTCAATGAATACCTTAGTTTTGGGAGAAAACCAAGTATTTATAGAAAACCAAAAGTAATCCTAGATTGGGAAGAAAACAAACTCCTTGAGAAATCCGGATTCTGAGGCTCGCTCGAGCGAAGATTTGCTGGCTCGAGCGAGGAGTGTATTTTTCATGATTTCTACTAGTGCCTTGGCTCGAGCGACGAATCCTTGGCTCGAGCGAGGAATACACTCTTTCAGTTTTTGTATGGACGCAATCCTTGGCTCGAGCGAGCAAACCTTCGCTCGAGCGAGCTCTTCTTGGCTCGAGCGACCAATGGCAAACATGCAATTTTGAATGCAATTTTGCATTTTGCTTCGGCCGCGAGCTGACCGGGCATTTGTTTTCAGCTCGACCCCCGTAATAATCAGCGAAGTGGCAATCTTGAAAGCATTAACATCACAAACTTCTCTGCATGGCTCGATTCGGGTTTGGATTTGCATCTAATAAAACTCCTAGCCTCACTGAAATAAAAGTGCGAAAATAAATACATCTGAAAGGAGTTTTGTCAAACGGGGTTGCCAAGAATAAAAACCTAACACATTTATAATGCAGTGAAGTATAAGGGTATGGTTCCACTGACATCTTTTATAGGAAAATCGTTATGTTTGATTCTTTTAGGCCATTTTGTCCAGCATTGCCAAAAGCACTCAACACCATGGGAGGGGAGAGAAGGTCAATCTAATTATTCAACGTAAGTGTATGTCCTCCTCTCAGTATTATTTGTTTGTAGAGTTTTGGGAGTTGCCGATTGGTAAGATTGATATCTCTTTTAATAATTATTTGAAACATATATGTCCAACTTGTGCTTTTTGAAACTCAGTAGCATGCCAAGTTCACACTTTAGGTGAATGGTCTTTTGCATTTTCAATTCTCTTGAGATTAGACTTTGGATTGAGGATGAGTTTATGGCCATTGATTTTGTTGACATATTAGACAGCAAGTGAAGTTGCCAGGTTGTTATGAATGTCTTGGGGTCTGTTTGGTAATTATTTCGTTTTCAGTTTATATTTACAAAAATTTAAAAACCCGTCATAAAAACTTGTTTGATAACTTTTTTTTGTTTATAAATGGTTGTCTCAGTTTGTAAATTTGAGAAAAAAATGTAAACTCAAAAAATGAGTTTACATTGGTTTTTAAACAGAAATTTAAAAATTTGACTAACAAATTTTTTTTTTCAATTATTTTTTTTTTCAAATAATTTTTTTTTCAACTAATTTTTTTTTCAATTCAATTTTTTTTCCAATTATTTTTTTTTTGATTAATTTATTTTTTTTCCATTATAATGTGTATGATCCTATTGTCATAAATAATAAAAATAAATATAAATATTTTAGACCTGAACAAACATATTTTTTAGTTTATATTTTTAAAATTTTACAAACATTTTGTTCAAACAAAACGTATTTGTAGTTTATGTTTTTTTTAAAATAAACAAAACCAGTTTATAAAATTTTTGTAAATATAAACAAAAAACGTAAACGTTACCAAACACTACCTTAATATCATAATCCGGTCCATGTGTTTTCATTTATTTTTTTAATTCCAGTTTCAAAAATTTCCATATATGTGCTTTAGAATTAAGAATCTTTTTTACCT
>JAPPVO010000265.1:0-18414 GCA_030407325.1 Camellia japonica
ACTATCTTTAACTTTAATTTGGCTCAACTAGTATTATAATTCCATATTCCTGTTAATTTGGCCCAAATAATAATCTCTAATTAATTCCATACTTGATAATCTAATGCCAAATTAGATTTTGTTTTTATCATTATTTATTTAATAATATATTATCACATACACTCACAATTATAATAACTATAAATATTTATGTGATATTTAATTAACGTTCAGGGTGTCACACATTGCATATCTAATGACTATGAAATAGGAATGTAAATTTATAATTAATTAAATTGTAAAAGATCATTACACTTAATGTTAGATGATGGAATAGAATCTCTCCATTATAAATATGAAATGGAGAGGATTACAATCCCCTCTCATATGCTATCTGTCCAAACTTGGTAGATCAAAAAAAATCAATTCGCATTCGTTCGCTTAGTTAACATGTATGAATTGGTTTGACAGTTTACACATTAATGTTTTGGACCTTTTTTCAAACTATCTTTTAGTAATTCTTTATTATTTTGCACCAATTTTTTTTTATTATTTACTTAGTTAGCGGATATGAGTTGGTTTGGCCGTTTATACATTATTATTTTGGACCTTTTTCCGAACTATCTTTCAATAATTCTTTACCATTTTGCGCCAATTTTTTTTATTATTTATTTTTTATAATAAAAATACAATCTCAACTTTTTTATAATACAATCTCAACTTTCATATTTCATAAAAAGCAAAAATATAATTGTTAAATAAAATGTCATTTTTTAACACACAACACAAAAAAGATAATTTCATTTTCTTAGGAGTTGTTGAATCGGGTTGGGTTAGATGACCTCCCATCCATCATCCGTCGTAATTTAGGCAGATTAAAAAAAAGTATCTACATCTGTCCATTCAGACCATTAAAACCGTTCATTTTGTGACAGATCAGATAAATGTTTACTCACCCCTACTATTTACACACCACACTTTTTATCTATAGTGGATTTTGGAATTAGTTTTAGCAATGTAGGGGAATGGCATTTTTAGATATATTTTTTTGGAAGATGGAAAAAGCTAGTATATTGGCTTATTGACTTATTAGCTTATTTAGGTCATATCACCTCTATTTTTTACACATTTTTTCATAATAAGCCAATAAGTCAAAAGAAAAGTCACTTTCCAAAATATAGAATATATTTACACACCACATTTTTTATCTTACGCTGTGTTTAGCTGGGGATTTGGAAAAGGAAAGGAAAATGTGTGTGAAAAAACTAGGTGAAATGTAAGTATATTCTATTCACATTTCACCTAACATAGCATTAGTAGGGTTTTGGAATTAGTTTTTGCAATTTTTTTACCTTTTACGAGATTTTTTTTAAAAAAATGTTAATGTAGGGGAATGACTTTTTTTAGATATATAGAAAAATGTGAATGGATGATATCATATTTTATTTTTATTGAATTTCCAATTTATTCTTTTAAATGTGTAAAATCTTATACATTCAGGAGGGTAATTTGGTATTTTGAAACTAATACAAAGATTCCTTTTGTGTGTGTGTGTGTGTGTGTGTGTGTGTGGTGTAATTAGGGTTGCAAATGAGCCGAGTCGAGCCGAGTTTTGCTAAGTTCAAGCTCGACTCGTTTGCTTATCGAACTCATTTATTGAGTCCGAATTTAGCTCGATAAATAATTAGGTTCAAACTCAACTGGGCTCGGCTCGGCTCGTTAATATTAATGAAACTCGAACTCAGCTCAGCTCGGCTCGGCTCGGCTCAATAAGATTTTTTTAATATTATTTAAATAAAAAAATATTGTTAATATTATTTAATATATAAATAATATATTTATTATATAATTTAAATAAAGATAAACAAACTGAACTTAACACGCCGAACTTATTCGAGCTCGAGTTTAGCTTGTTTACTAAATGAGTCGAGCCGAGCCCTTAACGAGTCGAGCCGAGCCAAGCCGGTTCATAAATAGTTCGGTTTGTTTGCAACACTAAGTGTAACTCAAACACATTTTGATTTTTTGACTTTTTTTAACCAAAAAAATAACATCCCAAACAACGCCTTATGCCATTTGTGTTGTTTAGTTATTAATTTTTGAACAAAAATCAATTATTCATGAGAGTAGTTTGACATTTTCAAACAGATATAAAGAATTTTTTTTTTTTTTTGGTGATGCATGTAAAATATATTTTATTTTTTGACTTTTTTTAACAAAAAAACTAATATTCCAAACAAGGCCTTATGCCATTAGTGTCGTTTAGTTATCAATTTTTTTTAAAAAAAATTAAATATTCAAATATTAATTTTTTAACAAAAATTAGTTGTTCAAATATCAATTACCAACAATTCAATTTTGTTCGGAAGTATCTAAATAATTGATTTTTGTTTAAAAGTTAATATCCAAATTCATAAAAACATGTGAATTGATATTTTTTGAGATGTGCAAATAAACCTCTGGATAAATTACACTTAGCCCTCTTTATATTTGACCACTTTCTCACATGGGCCTTTTAAGTTTATTTTTTTTCCACTTTGACCCTTTATGTTTCAAGTTTTCCCAATTTACTCCTAAAGCTAACTTCTATTTAAAATGAGACAGAAAATGCCATAATAACTGTCACATAATATAAAAAGTATTATTATATTGGGATTTAAATTTGTATCAAAAATGTGATTTATATATATAATAAAATATTTTTATGCCACATGATTGTCAATGTGTTATTTTTTGTCTAATTTTTAGCAAAAATTAACTTTACGAGTAAACTGAAAAAAACTTGAAACATGAAAAGTTAAAGTGGGAAAAAATAAATTTTAAGGATTAAAATGGGAAAGTGACTAAACTTAAAAAGGACAAAGTATAATTTATCCATAAATCTCTCAACAAACATTTATTATACTACTCCTGGGCGATAGCGCAGTTGGCTTGGGTGGAGCCTCAAGGTGCTGCTAATGGGTTCGACTTCCTTTTGCTACGCAAGTCTTGACTTAAATGAGGCTTGTATTGAGGGATCGGTGCAAGTTCCCAAATTATAGTCTCTCATCTAGAACGAACAACAAGACATCTTGGTGATCTCGACACGGACACTGTCTTGAATCTGTGGGAGGATATGAAGATCTCCCTATAACAAAAAATAAAAATAAAAAAAAATAATTTATTACACTTATTACAAAAGGTAAATTACATCGATCTGCTTGAGGTTTAACGACATTACAGAGATTTCTTTTAAGGTTTCTAAAATGATACTAATATCCCTTTCTATTTTGGAGATCATGGAAATGAGAGATGCTTGCAAATCGGGGCGGGTCGAGTGACATTTCATTCACCATTCATCTAAACTTAACCAGATTGGAAAAAATTAATCCACATCTATCCGCTTAGTTAGCGAATGCAGATTGAGCGATCGTGCGGGTAAGTAGGCGAATGCGAATTGGTTTAGCAGTTTGAGCTTTACTATTTTAAGCATTTTTTTTTTGAACTATTGTCTAGTAATTATTTATTATTCTGTGCCCAAAATTTGTTATTGTTCATTTTTTTATAATAAAATAAAGACTCAACTTTCATGTTTTATAAATAGAAAATATAATTACTAAATTAAAGGTTCTTTTTTAATGCACAAAGTATAAAAGCATAACTTCACTTTCTTAAGAGTGTTAGCAGATTGAGTTGGGTCGGGTGACCTCTCATCCATCCGTTCGACCGAACTTAGGTGAATTGAAAAAAATATATTCGCATTCGTCCGTTCAAATCATTAAAATTCTGTGATGGACTGGTTCAAGCTATGCTTGTCCACCCTAATGGAAAGTCTCTGTAATTTCATTTATATATTTATTCATTAGAAGTCCAAAAGTTCATTCTTTACAAAAATATTATTATCATGTCATTTTGTAGATATATTTTTATATAATTTTATATATTAACATTTTGGGTAAATTACACTAACACCCCCTTTGTTTTCTTGAAATATCACTACCACCCCCCATAATCTGTATTATACCATTGCCACCCCTTGTCAAATGACATCATTTACAAAAAAAAGGTAAATGTACCATAATGCCCACGATTAATATATTCAGTTTAATTTACTAAAATGACTAGAAAGTGAAAGGACCAATATACCCTTATTTCTACTTTCTACCCTTTTATATACAACTAATGACTCAGCAAATGAGAAAAAGATAAACTATTAATAGGTCCTAATAGTTGGACTTAATTTCCATCAAGTCCTATTGAAAAAAAGTCTTAATAAAATCGTCGCTAAAAATTGACAATTAGTGACTTTTTTTATCACGATTTTTATAAATTGCCGCTAAAACTTATAATTAGTGACGATTTTCTGTGACAAAATTTTCAAATTGTCCCTAAAACTTATAATTAGTGACATTTTTTATTACAAAATTTTCAAATTGTCACTAAAAATTAACAATTAGTGACGTTTTTTAATAGTGTTTGATGAAAAACGCCATTAATTATTATAGGATCTATTGGACAATAAGTCCACCTATTAGAACCTACACGTAAGTTTCTCATAAAAAAATAGATCTTTTAGGTGTTTCATCTCCATAATTATCTATTTTTTTCCTTTTTTTTGGAGGGGGAGTACTAAAAAATTATTATTTAATCATGAAAAAGTTTATAATTTTAATTATTAACGTGTATAAAATTTACCATTTATTTGTAATTTTTTTTAAACATTTACACTGGATTGAAATTTTCCCATTTTTTTCATTGTTTAATACCCTTTTTCTAAGACCGAAAGTCTAACACATGTTATAGAGTTTCACTTTTAGCCAAAAAGTAAAAAAATCATTATAAGTTATCACATCACTGTCTCTATTTTTTTATACATTTTTTCGTAAAAAGTTAAAAAAAATATTAAAATAATTTATCCCCAAACGAGGCCAATTGGGTTTAGAGTTGATTGCTTTTTGAAAAATCTAGAAATCCCCTAGATGTTGATTTGTGATTATGTATCAATTTTAAGCAGTATATAACAATCCCAATCAAACAATCAAGACAAATCGACACAATGATTTTAACGTGGAAAAACCACAATTGGAGCACCTCCAATTGTGATAAAAAAAAAAACCACGGGCAACAGCCACAAAACAATCCACTAAGAAGATATAAAGGAATTACACAGGTATACTCTCAATTACCTAGCGAATCCACGCCTGAATTGAACCAACCCCTATGTGCCTCTTCCAACCCCTTCTTCACCTCGGAATTGTCTTGACGATGAGCCACTCCAGAATCCACCAAAGCTTCAGGCTCGAATTCTTCAAAATCCACCGAAGAACAACTCTCTCTTTTGTGTAGAACAAACAAACAATCCTTTGATGTAAACTCTTTAAACCATGAGTTAAACACTCAATTAAACATCAAAGAAAACTAGCAAAATATCCCCAGATACAACCCTAGAACCCAAGAAGAAGATCTGGAGAAGTAATCCTAGATTTGGACTGAAACACGTATTTATAGAAAACTGTCCCGCGATCTCCGCTCGAGCGGAAATTTCCACTCGAGCAGGAAAAAACAACATCCAGTATTTTTGCAGGCGAACACACTTCTGAAACCCATCATTCTCCGCTCGAGCGGATAGGCAACTTTGAATGCATTTTTGCATTTTGCTTCGGGGGCGCTGCCCGGACCCGCCAAGGGGCGCTGCCCCCTCGACCCCCGCAAGCTGACCGGGCAGCTCGATCCCCGTCATAATCAGCGAAGTGGCAATCTTGAAAGTGTTAACATCACAAAACTTCTCTGCAAGGCACAATTCGGGTTGGATTCACATCTAAAACTCATACCCTCACTGAAATACAAGAGCAAATTACAACTGAAAGGAGTTTTGTCAAACGGGATTGCCAAGAATAAAAACCTAACAATCTCCCCCTTTGGCAATGCTGTGACAAAACACACCTAACAAATAAAATCCTAATTACCCCAACCCATTACAGCCAACAAAAACAAACTTCTTTCTCAAGGTCATGATCTGCAAAACAGTTATTAGTGCCACAATCTCCAAAACAACTATTAGTGCCACAAGAGTATATGAAAAAGCAATTAACATATGACAAGATTATCTTGAAGCATGAGATGGAAAACATGAATAGATGCGACTTGGAGATATTAACAGCATGTAGCATGAAAACATGAAAACTAAGACACATGCACCGATTAACATTTCTCCCCCTTTTTTGTCACGAATTGACGAAGGAAGCTCAAACAACTAAAGTAAAAGCATAAAACACACAAGCAATGACATGATAACAATTAACCAAACTCCCCCTCACTAAAAGCAACCACAAACACTGAAAAACAGTGAACAAGAAGAAAATGACAAAAAAAAAAAAAATATGGTTGAGCAAGCAAGAAATCTCAGATTTGTACCTTAGAACACACAAGATTATCCAAGAAGCACAATTACTTGAAAACACAATGTGCACAGCCTCTAGAAGATTCCTCATAAAAGAAAGTGATACATTATGTGAAAAGCATAGATCCCATGAGAAAAGTGTGTGTGTGACTCTTGGAGTTCGACAAACACTAGATTCAATCCTAGTAGTGATCTGAAAATTGGACCTCCGGTATGAGAATCTAAGCACAACTAAGGAAAGTCAAACCACTAGGAATCAAGGGGTATTTGGTGAGTAAAAGCGGAGGCTCTCCCTCAATCAATGAACCTATTCCTTTTTTTGTTCTTCCTTTCTTTTGCACATTTTTTTCCTTTCTTTTGCATATTTTTTCTTCTTTTTATTTTTATTTTTATTTTTCTTTTTCTTGTGCACACTCATTGGCGGCTGACACGCTCCAGAGTATGGAAACCGAACCAGAGAAGCATGGATATAATAAGGATAGCCTGGTTGGTGACTCTGAGGTAGCCTTTTCCTCATGGCTAGACTACAAAGAATAGAGGGGAAAGCCGTGGAGATGCAAAAAGATGGAAGGTGGTTAAGAGACTCAACATCACCCATGATATGGTAGTATAGGTCAATTCCTCTAGAAAAACAAAAGATACCATGCCAGAAGTCCATAGAGAAAAAAGATCACTAAGGTGGAAGACTCCAAAATTTGCTAATCCAAGAGTGTGTACAGAATGAGACATACTAATCAAAAAACACGCACTTCAAAATGAGTAATGACCACAGAAAGTACACACATATTAACATGTAATGGATATTCTTATCAATTCCATGATGCACCAAGGACCACTCAAAAATATTCAAGCTTGCACAACCATACTAAGAAAATCTTTTTGGATTTTTTTTTTCTTTCAACAATAAAGAAAGACAAAAATGAACAAGCACACATTTTTTTTTTCTAAACAAAGCAAGACAGAAAACAAACATGCACACATTAAATGATTCAAAAAGAAAAAAAAACTAAACAGAAACCCAAAAACTAAAAAGAATAAACAAATTAACACAAGTCAAGTTTTCTTACCCAAACTGCTTTAGTATGAACAAAGTTGTGAGAATGGCGGTTCTTGGGTGGTGTCTTGACGTTGTGGTTCCCTTCCCCTTCAATGAGAACCTGTCTTGACATGGTTTCCAGCTTCCTATTCCTAGGTCTAGGAAAACACAACCTCTGTTCATGTTTGGTCTCAAGCATATCAAAATAACAAGGTCTAACATGACCTTTAACCTCATTACCACCAATGAAGTGTCTCCTATCCCACGAGACGTTGGAATTTCTTCCATCTCTATGAGACACTCTCCCATGCAACTCATAACAATAAGGGCGAATATGACCATGCATACCACAATGATGACAAATAAAAACAGAATGTACCTTCTTTTCTTTAGCCTTACCAACTCTAGGAAGTTTGAGAAGTCCAACCTCATGTTGAATTTTTTGTTCTCCCTTTCCTTGAATTCTTGTATCATGAGATGTGGAAGCACTCTGTTTTTGCTCTTTCTTACCACCAAAGCCAATGCCACTCTTATCAGAACAAATTTGTTGAGACCCAATGATATTGTCCAAAGTCTTTGATCCTCTGTTCCAAAGACCAATGGTAGCCATAGCACACTTGAGTTCTTCTTCTTTCTTAATCATTAGTTCTTCCAAAGAAACTTGAGACATCTCGAGAGTTTTAATCTTTTCTTCATATGTTGCATAGATTTGCTATAGCTCATTCCTCTCTGTCTCACAAGTCAAGAGTTTTGCATAAAGAGCTTGTTGATCATTAGCTATCTTGATGGCATCAATCCTAGCCTCGGAAATCTCCTCCTTTAGTTTGACATTCTCACTTTCACATGCTTTGAGTTTCATAGTGAGTTTGTCATTCAATTTGGATAAGTTAAGAGATTCCTTATACAACTTTTCATAAGCTTGCTCAAGCTCTTCATCATCATTTCCTGAGGATTCATCATCACTCTCTGAGGATTCATCATCAATGGCATTCTCAACCGATCTCTTCGGATACTCTGTTCGTCCGTCAGTTTCGGAAGCCGCCATGAAAGCAAGGAATTGTTTATGTCCCTCTTCGCCTTGATCTTCGTTGTCACTTTCATCTTCATCAGATTCTGATTCATCATCCCAAGTGATAGCAAGGGCTTTCTTCTTCTTCAAACGAGTTGGGCATTCTGAAGCAAAGTGGCTAAATCCTTAGCATTCATAGCATTGGACTCTTTTCAGAGTTCCCTTGTATCTTTCCTTTTTCCTTCTTGGCTATAGAATTAATTTTGAGTTTATCTTTGCCTTTAGATTTATGAGTATGAGTAGATTCCAAAAGATTAGGATTCTTTTTCAAAAAAGATTTTTTAAATTGTTTAACAAAGGCAGCTGTAATCTTGGAATCTATCTCACAATCCTCATCAGAATCCTCTCCAACTCTATGAGCACTACTAAAAGCAATAACATCTTTTTGTTTCTTTTTGAAATTCCTATGTGCCTCATAAGTTTGGAGATTTCCAACCAAGTGATCCAGCTTGAGGTTGTCAACATCTTGAGCCTCCTCAATAGCCGTAACTTTTGGTTGGAACCGATCGGGCAAGGATCTCAAAATTTTTCCCACAACTTAGGATTCTGGTATTTTCTCACCTAAATTGAAATTGGAATTTATAATGTCACTCAACTTCGCATAAAATTCATCAAAGGTCTCACTATCTTTCATTGAAAGGTTTTCGAAACTAGATGTGAGCCTTTGAAGTTTTGAGCGTTTAACAGAAGGAGTGCCCTCATGAATAGTTTGTAAGATATCCCAAGCCTCTTTTGCGACTTCACAATTGCAAATACGACTAAACTCTTCAGGTGTGACAGCGCAAAAGAGAGAATTGATAGCTTTACTATTCCAGCTACTATTTTGGTAATCAATTGTGTCCCACTTATCAATTGGTTTGGGGAAAGTTACTCCATCAACGGTAATTGTTGGTTCAGTCCACCCGTACATGACAGATTGCCAAACTTTTTCATCAATAGATTTTAAAAACGATCTCATCCAAGCTTTCCAAAAAGAATAATTGGATTCGTCAAGTAGGGGTGGTCGAACCATAGAATTTCCCTCACGAATTGTATCTATTATCACAAATCAAACAAGATCTCGCTCTAATAGATTTGAAAAACAAAAAAATAGAGCGACCTGCTCTGATACCAATTGAAAAATCTAGAAATCCCCTAGATGTTGATTTGTGATTATGTATCAATTTTAAGCAGTATATAACAATCCCAATCAAACAATCAAGACAAATCGGCACAATGATTTTAACGTGGAAAAACCACAATTGGAGCACCTCCAATTGTGATAAAAAAACCACGAGCAACAGCCACAAAACAATCCACTAAGAAGATATAAAGGAATTACACAGGTATACTCTCAATTACCTAGTGAATCCACGCCCGAATTGAACCAACCCCTATGTGCCTCTTCCAACCCCTTCTTCACCTTGGAATTGTCTTGACGATGAGCCACTCCAGAATCCACCAAAGCTTCAGGCTCGAATTCTTCAGAATCCATCGAAAAACAACTCTCTCTTTTGTGTAGAACAAACAAACAATCCTTTGATATAAACTCTTTAAACCATGAGTTAAACACTCAATTAAACATCAAAGAAAATTAGCAAAATATCCCCAGATACAAACCCTAGAACCCAAGAAGAAGATCTAGAGAAGTAATCCTAGATTTGGACTGAAACACGTATTTATAGAAAACTGTCCTGCGATCTCCGCTCGAGCGTCAGATTGGCTGCTCGAGCGCAGAAAGTTCTGCTCGAGCAGGAAAAAACAACATCCAGTATTTTTGCAGGCGAACACACTTCTGAAACCCATCATTCTTCGCTCGAGCGGGGGAATGTCCGCTCGAGCGGACAGGCAACTTTGAATGCATTTTTGCATTTTGCTTCGGGGGCGCTGCCCCTCGACCCCGCCGTGGAGTTGCCCCGGACTCGCCAAGGGGCGCTGCCCCCTCGACCCCCGCGAGTTGACCGGGCAGCTCGATCCCCATCATAATCAGTGAAGTGGCAATCTTGAAAGTATTAACATCACAAAACTTCTCTGCAAGGCACAATTCGGGTTGAATTCGCATCTAAAACTCATACCCTCATTGAAATACAAGAGCAAATAAAATTACAACTGAAAGGAGTTTTGTCAAATGGGATTGCCAAGAATAAAAACCTAACACTTTTAATAATAGAGTTGTCTACTTTTAAGAAAAGGGCAAATAATAGTGCAGTAGAAGTTAGAAAAATTAATTTAAAAAAATGATAAACAATATAAATATTAATAATTATAATTATAATCTTTCTTATACACCATTGTAAGGTAATTGTCCCGTAACAATAAAATATAGAAACATAATATATAATACATTATGTCCAATTATGTATTTTTCATTAATTGATTCTTGAATGTCAGTTGAAGTTTGATAATTATGATTTCATGTCCATATCTATATACATATAATTATATTATGGGTAATGGCACATATAATTATCTATATTATATTATATTATATTATCTATACTATTATATATGTGAGTACATGACTTGATGTTTAATAGTGTGGTGGCTTCTCCTTCTGCCACGTAACAAATTTTCCTATCTTAAAATAAAAATCCTATCTTAAAATAACAAAATATTATTATTCAAAGACGTGAATAAAATTTGAACTCAAGACTTTGGATTTCATTAAGAATACTTTTACCATTTAGACAACATATATATTATGATATTAATTTTTTTATTATTATTTTTATGTTTACTTATCTGAATTGCAATAGATACAAAAACGTATGTGCTATGTTCTTATCACAAACGTAATGTGATGTATTCAATTACATGTGTGTATATATATAATCCTAATGTATTATGTTCAATTACATAGTTTTTATTGATAATGGCCTCTTTGGACAAGAGGTTAAAATTTAATTTTTTTGGCTTTTAACCTCTTTTGAATCATATTATCTCTCTATTTTTTTACACATTTTTTCAAAAAAAAAAAAAAAGTCAAAAAGTCAAAAAGTCAAAAAGTTAACTTTTAACTTACTTTCTATTTTATAGCCAACACTTACCTAATCCCAATAGAAGCCTAGCTGCAATAGACTTAGGATTACTGCTAATCTTGGACTCCCAGTAGGATTGGGATAAACTCTCTAAGAGTCTTATTTTTACCCAAACTGAAGTCCTCTCTCATTCTAGGACTCTTGTCCCTTATTCGCTTATTTCGGATTCCGGTATCTTCGCAAATAACCTCGGCCTAGCCGAGATGATCTCGGCGTCATGACCAGGACACGTGGCACCTCAGCTGGTACTTCGATGACACCTCGGCCACGTGTTGTCATTCAAAAATTATGTCCCCACAACTGCCCCCTAGGTTTTATTACCTCGACATCCTGAGGTGATGGAACCTATATCATTCCTTCCTTTAATCATGACCCCGGTTTAACTTCAGTTTGTAAATTTTTCTTAAAATTTCAACAAGTGTTAAACATAACCTCGGTTTAACTTCAACTTGTAAATTTTTTAAAATTTCAACAAGTGTTAAACATGATCTTGGTTTAACTTCAACTTGTAAATTTTTAAGATTTTAACAAGTGTTAAACATGTCCTCGGTTTAACTTCAACTTGTAAATTTTCCTTAAAATTTCAACAAGTGTTAAACATGACCTCGATTGAACTTCAACTTATAAATTTTTCTTAAAATTTCAACAAGTGTTAAACATGATCTTGGTTTAACTTCAACTTGTAAATTGTTAAAATTTCAACAAGTGTTAATGTAACGCCCTCAAAAATAAACCCATAATACATAATATTAACATGCAGAATTATAAGGAAATAAAGTATCTTATTCCATTCATCAGAGTACCATGAAATAAAACATCATAATAAATGCCCTATGGGCTTACATCTTGCCAAGCCAATACTTGGACACAAATCCATGAGTTCTAACTCAAAACAAATAAAGCCCTAGGCTTGAAAGTTTACAAGTTATTCAAATAAAACAACTAAAACAAATAAAGCAAGTCTTCGAGTCCAAATCCTCACAAGCTAAGTCCTTGGAGGTAGTGAACCACCTGAACCTGAAAATGAAGTTCCCATATAGGGTGAGCCACAGCCCAGTAGAAAAATACTAAACCAAGCATAAGAATTAACTAAAGCATTAGCATTCGATACATGGTTAACACAAGATAATCAATTTCCAATTTCATGACACTAATGTCTACATTGTCTATGACCTATTGTCTATGACACTTTTCACTTTCCAATATCTATTCAACTTTCCAATTATATCATTATGGCTCAGAACCTGGCCAACTATAATAGTGATCCAGATGTCACAAAAATAAATGAGACTAAAGCTCAAACCACAACACTTCCATACTTCAAACTGATACACATTATAAGGATGTATCATAAAACACTTCAATATAAATAAGCACACATAAAAGTGGTGCTAATGGAGTCCATCCCCTATCTTCTCCCAAACAAATCCGGTTTAGAGGTCCATCCCCTATCTTCCCCTAAACCGTGGAGTTCATCCCCTATCTCCTCCAAAGCAAAATGCATATGCAATGAAACACATAATTGCCATATACAACACATAATCAATACAAGTAATGTTCTGTATTAAATCAACAGTCAACCAATTGACTCAATTCCAGTTATACCTAAGCCGCATGCAAGGTCTACAACAATCAATGGCTATCCTCCACCGATAGCCCAAAACAGTTATTTCTAAACAAGAAATAAATACAACAACGAATGTAAATTCAACATTTTCATAGGTAAGTATTTAAACTACCCAGCTATATCATCAATTCACTAAATTTCCCCAATTCCATGAATTAAACTAAATTCCACAATCTTCCTTTAAATTAATTATATAAATTAATCTATGACAAAACCCTAAGGTTTCTCCCAAAATTACCAAACTACCCCCACATACCAAAATACCAACACCTAGGATTAAAACGTATAAATGGAGTAGGAAATCCCTACCTCGAAGCAAGAACCCAAAAGGAAGAAGACGGAGATGATAGCCCAAACTCCAAAGTGCTCCAAATCAACAACCGTTCAGATTAAATGGAAGCCCTCACTCTCCTCTATCTTATTTGTAAAGCAACTAGGGTAAAAACACACCCTAACTAGATCAAACCTAGGAGAGAAGGTGAGTTGGGAGAGAGAAAACTCGTAATTAGGGTTTCTGGATCAAAAGTTGTAAAAAAAATGATTTAAAAACTGTTTCTGCGTATTTAAACTGGACAGGCTCGCTCGAGCGAAGACATGGTCGCTCGAGCGACCAGACATAAAAATCCACGCTCGAGCGAAGAAAATCTCGCTCGAGCCAAAAACTCGATGCTTCAGGTCTGCAACCCAGAAGCTCGCTCGAGCGACGAAATGCTCGCTCGAGCGAAGAACTCGAAAACATACACCTCGCTCGCTCGAGCGAAGAAATGCTCGCTCGAGCCAAGAAACACATCTATCAGGTCTAAGTACTGGACGCAAAGCTCGCTCGAGCGAAGGAACCCTGGCTCGAGCGAATAAACAAAAACAAAGACCTCGCTCGAGCGAAGATAAGCTCGCTCGAGCGACCAGGCCAAAAACTGAACATGCAGACTTAGTTTCTAAACCCAACCAATCTGCAACCAACCTGCTAAACACATCCTATAACCCAAGAATAAGGAATTAAAGGACACAACAACAAATACAACGGCGGAATCCACGGAACGTAAGTCCGGATACAATAATCAAATGGGAAAAAGACCGGGGTCGCTATAGTTAAACATGTCCTCGGTTTAACATCAACTTGTAAATTTTCCTTAAAATTTCAACAAGTGTTAAAGATGTCCTCGGTTTAACTTCAACTTGTAAATTTTCCTTAAAATTTCAACAAGTGTTAAACATGACCTCGGTTTAACTTCAACTTGTAAATTTTTAAAATTTCAACAAGTGTTAAACATGTCCTCGGTTTAACTTCAACTTGTAAATTTTTAAAATTTCAACAAGTGTTAAACCAACCTTAGCTTGTAAATTCCAACTCCCAAGCATCATTCTCCAGCCCTCTTTGGTGCACTACTTCTAGTGTCATTGTGAGTCCTTTTGGACCTCCCTCCATTGGTCGTGTCGAAACAGAGTTCCTTTCCCTGAACATCCTGATGTTCTTTGGTGCAGGTTTCTTTTGTTCAACGTGTCTTCTAGGATTCTCCATGATCGACCTCCCGTGAAGGCCGGTGGGAATGTCCCTTAGTCCCGCTATACTGAGGGACTGTAGAAACCTGTTAACCTTGACTTCGAAGAAGACAACTGCAATGAAGAGACTCGTGATCAGAATCACGGAGGAAAGGACGTCGGCCAAGAAGGCGACGTACCAAAGAAAATGGACCAAAGCGGGTATTACAACGAGGACGACCTTCAGGTATGGAAGGATAGATGCCTACGGAGGGACGATGAGGTAAAGGGAATGGCGAACAAATTGGCGGACCTGCAAACGGTCGTCAATTTCATGATGCAGAACAACATCATGCAGCCACCGTTCCTATTACAAAATACACCGATTCCAGCGGCCAAGAAAGATGCCCGATAAGATGGGCAGAAAATAGTCCCTACAGTTCCCCAGCACACTAGGAGCGAAAAACACTCTCACTGGCCTTCAAGGGAGGTCGGGCGAGGAGAGTCGAGAAGGGAAGAATCTCGAAGGACACATCACACCAAGGAAGCAGACCCCAAAGAACATTGGCATGTTCAAAGGCAAGAGTTGTGCTATGACGCAACTAATGGAGAAAGGTCGAAGACGGCTCACAATGAAGCTGAGAGTAGTGCACCTAAAAGGCTGAAATCAGGAGATAGCCGAGCTCCTGGTCGGACCAAGGAGGACCTAAGGGATTACCTACAGAGGAGGCAACAAGATGCCAAGTAACCTCCCCGGTCAATCCGAGAACTCCATTCTCGGTAAAATTGGACAAATTCGAAGCCCCGAAGAGGTTTAGCATACCGAGATTCCATATCTACGATGGTAAGTCGGACCCCAACTTTCACGTCGGTTTGTACCTGAACTCGATGGCGTTATACACTGGGAACGAGCCGTTGCTTTGTAAGGTGTTCCCCTCATCCTTCGGAGAAATTGCATCAGACTGGTTTCACAAGTTGCCAAAAGGAAATGTGAAAACCTAGAAAGGCCTGGCCGAAATGTTTGTGGCCAGGTTCGTAACGAACAAACTACAGCCATTAAGGGTGGATGCCCTGATGGCTCTGAAAATTGGCGAGGACGAAAGCCTAAGGGCCTATGCCAAAAGGTACTATGAGGTATTCAACTGGATACCAGAATGCAACCAAGAGGTGGCGGTCGTATTATTTAAGAACGGCCTAAAAGATAATTGTCTGCTCCAAAAATCATTGGCAAAAGCATTGCCAAAAAGTATGGAGGAATTAATGGCCAGAATAGAGAAGTACGCCAAGGCCGAGGAGGATACGCCGGGAACAAAGGCGCCGAAACCAGAGAAGAAAAACGGCTTGCCGAAGCGAGGCCGAGGTGATAGTGGCTACAACAAACCAGAAATCGGATTAAGGGCAGCTCAGGCAGTCACAACCGTATTCTGAATTCCGGTTTACAAAGTCTTGGAGAAAATCCGCAATCAGCCCTACTACAGAGCACCAGCAAGGGTACCAGGCGAGTTTATAGGAAGAAGCCTTGACAAGCACTGTGCTTACCATAATGAAGGTGGACATCTGACTCAGGGGTGCAGAGCCCTGAAGACACATCTGGAAGACCTGGTAAGACAGGGCCATTTAAGAGACATGGTAAATGAAGCCAGAATAAGGGAAGGGCATGCAAGACTGCCCCAGGCACCAACAGCACCACCCCCACCAGCACCACAACCACAGGCAGGCGGACCTCGAGTGATCAATGTGATCCACTCAAAGGTGAATGAGAATGAGATAAAGGGGGAAACCCAAAAGGTAAAACACCTGCAACATGTATATCAAGTCGGGAAAAAGAGACCTAGGGCAGGCGAGAGCCAAGGACCAGTGGTGTCCTTTACTGAGGAAGACCTGGAGATGGTGCAGCATCCACACAACGATGCCTTGGTAATATCCCTCCAGATTGGAGAGTGCCAAGTGAAGCGCATCTTAGTCAACCAGGGTAGCTCTTGTGATATCATGTATATCAGGTGTTACAAGGAGCTTAGCCTTCACTAAGATGACTTAGAACAGTCCAACGGCCCAATGGTTGGGTTCAATGGAACGCCGATATGGCCCCTGGGAGCAGCAAGCTTAGAGGTGTAGGCTGGCACCAAGAGGGTGAAGATAGAGTTCACCATAATTGACACCCCCTCCCTTTACAATGCAATTCTGGGAAGACCATGGCTGCATGCAATGGGGGCTGTTCCCTCAACATTGCACTAGCTGCTGTGATTCCTAACAGAGCATGGGATAGAGGAGGTTAGAGGGGATCAAGTGCAGGCAAAGAATTGCTCCATGGCAGCAATGAAATCTACCTGCAACATTCGGTAAGCAAAACCAGCAGAGGTTGAGGATGAAGATATGGAAGTCCTGGAGGACGTCGGCAAAGAGCCAACCGAGAAGAGTGAGGAAGTCCTGAAAAAAGTCCTTGTCCAGCAAGGAGACAAAGAACGCTTCTTCATTCTCGGCTCGGGCTTGGCCGAGGAAGAAGAAAAAGAACTGGAGGCGTTCTTGAGAACAAACATTGAGGTGTTTGCCTGGACGCCTTACGAGATGCCTGGCATTGACCCCGAGGTCACTTAGCACAAATTGAATGTGGACAAGTCAGCCAAACCTGTAATCCAACGAGCCAGAAGGCCAACGTTGACACACGTTGAGGCAGTAGAAGAAGAAATGGACAGACTTCTGGAAGCCAGAGCCATTCGAGAGGTAAGTTACCCGACATGGCTATCAAATACGGTTGTTGTGAAAAAAAAGAATGGGAAGTGGAGGGTCTGTGTGGACTTCACTAGCCTGAACAAGGCTTGTCCCAAAGACAGCTTCCCATTACCCAAGATTGACCAACTAATGGATGCCACTTCAAGGCATGGAAGGATGAGCTTCCTGGATGCTTATAGGGGGTACCGTCAGATAGCTATGTACCCGCCAGATGAGGAGAAGACTGCGTTTATCACCCCAAAAGGGCTGTATTGCTACAGAGTGATGCCTTTTGGGTTGAAAAATGTAAGAGCAACTTACTAGAGATTGGTAACCAAGATGTTCAGACATCTAATTGGCAGAACAATGGAAGTTTACATCGATGACATGGTCGTGAAGACTAAGGAACCTGAAGGTCATCTGGCCAACCTAAAAGCAGTCTTTGACATCCTTAAAACATATCGGCTCCGACTCAATGCATCGAAGTGTGCATTTGGAGTTGGGTCTGGTAAGTTCTTAGTATATTTGGTAACCAGAAAGGGCATTGAGGCAAGCCTAGATCAGATCAAGGCTATTCTAGAACTAAAAAGCCCAACATCGGCAAAACAAGTGCAGATGTTGATTGGAAGGGCTATAGCCCTGAACAGATTCATAAGCAGAAGTTCTGATAAATGTAAGCCTTTCTTCAGCTTAGTAAAGAAAGACACAGACTTCTTATGGACCGACGAATACGAAGCTGCCTTGACCAACTTAAGGAAGTATTTGACCACAGCTCCAGTTCTCTCAAATCCAGTACCTAGAGAGGAGCTGTTCTTATACTTGGCAGTTTTAGAACATGCAGTAAGTGTAGTGGTAATCCGAGAAGAAAATGGAGAACAAAAGGCTGTTTACTACGTAAGTAAAACCCTTGCAGATGCAGAGACCAGATATCTACCCTTAGAGAAGTTAACACTGGCTTTAGTAATGGCTTCCAAGAAACTGAATCATTACTTTCAAGCCCACAAAATTGTAATGTTAACTGAACACCCCTTGAAGTCCCTGTTGTAGCAAGGAGATCTGACAGGCAGAATAGCTAGATGGGTAGTGGCCTTGGGCCAATATGGCTTGGAATTCAGACCT